>FASU01020063.1:0-13136 GCA_001486225.1 Heliconius pardalinus sergestus | reverse complement strand
AACCTTTTCATACAAGCCCTCCGGGGGTTCCTCATGCTTTTACGTGACCTTCCTCCAGTATCTTTGATACTGTGTTTTTTGTGTTACTAAGTAACAATTCCTAATAACGGTTCCATATACAATGAATTTTAAAGTGCTGCTTTAAAAGTAATTTATAAAGCGTAAAAGGAAATTCGATTAATAATAAAATTATGAATTTTTTAGTGTATAAACATAAAAATGGTGGTCATATTTTAATGAATTCAAGGTGTATGTAGAGCAGTGAAATATAAATGTAAATAACGCAACAAAGAACTGACGCATTGGTAAAGTTAAATGAACCCTGGAAACAACTCGTCATACTAACACATTAAAATACTTTGAACTCTGGAATATGAGAACAAAGTAACATAAATTTTTAGTGATAAATAAAATTACAAATTAATTTTACAAATAAATGAACGCGACTAATCATAATTAATTCTGGTGTCACAAAGGACTTGTCGACGTGTTGCGTTTCTCCTGATATAAGTAACCTTCGATAAGTAATTGTTAATAGCTGCATTGACATGTTCTGTAATTACGGGCGTATGTCAGTTATTTTTATAAAAATTTGAAATATTATATTTGAATTCATAGCATTCTTTGTGCCTTCCTACCTATAAGACATACATTATATTAAGAAAATGAACCAAACTTTAAGTATATAAAAGCTGTATATCTACAATATTTTGGTATTGCAGCTTCACTATCTTCAATTAACTAACTGACGTTAATTAACTAATAAATTAAGTTTCAATTAGCAAATTTCATTTTTTTCTAACAAGTTTTAATTTGCACTTTTTTTCCAATTATTTATCTATTTTTGTGAAACATATATATAAGCTTTACATACAATATTCATGAATATCATACAAAACATAACTGCACGTGATATAGATTGGTTTTAATTGATTATTACCGTCCGTCCGTCACTAATGTGCTACAATTACAATACTATCTTAGGATGTAAGCAATTATGCAACGGAAAATGGCTTTTAGTTACCTTTTGAATTTACCTGCCTAATCCCGCTGACCCAGAAACCTCAAAATTAGCTTTAAACACCGTATTCATTATGAATACCTAGTATTTACAAGCAGGTCAGATTTCTTACACGTGCCGTATAAAATAATCGAAACTATAATAACATATACATATATTATAATATTTACACGAATACATACCATTTTAGTACACACTCGATTAAAAAATATCACTGTTAAAAGTACACTTCACTAGTTAGTAGCTAATTCAAGAAAGAATGATAAGGATAATGTCGAGAAATATATAATTTGATAAACTATATCTTAATCGACACGTCTAGATAAACAATCGAAAGCTAATTATCAACTACAAATTATTAATATTAGGTATAATATTTTATTAAAATAGATAGTCGGTTTAAGGGATATTTTTAATCAGTACACTTCTGTCGCGAAACGAACACTGTAAATGATTAACTCATATACGATACCAATACAAGATATCAACTAATTGCTTACTGGTTTATCTTGAGGGTTATAATTATTAATGTTTAGAAAAAAAAACATAATCATTAACAATGATGTACATTAATGATAATATATACTAAGTTGATCTTAAGTGACTTTCTTGTTCGTGTTGCTATTGACACACAGTTTAACTGTCTCATTAACTAATTTATTTATTTTTTTATTTCTCGCTGCTCCTGCATATATCAGGCGTAAGCAGTAGCTTACATTATATTATTTTATTATATTTATATTTATTAGCAGACATTATGTTATTATATTTATATTTATATATTATATACATATTGCATACATATGCTTACGCCTGCTGAACGAAGTGTGCCGACACTAAGTAAGCAGTAACTTCGGTCGGCAGTCGGCACACTTCGTTCTTTACTTTCTGCCCAATATCGAAAATGCATATTCAATGATCGAAAAATTGCATCATCAGAGCGGGAAAAATTAAATACCTAATTTAAATTATCTTCATTGATACCTATAAACCAATAAGTGAAATAAACAACCTTATTATATTATAATAGATTTTAACATTTTTTATTTTAATATTTTTTGGTTTGTTGAATTGAATTCTTGATATATGGCGATTTTGGTTTGTTCAGTATGTATGATAAATATAATACATCAATGTCAAGTAAAATTACTACTTGTTTACCCTAATAATAGTAAAATGGAAACTTCCATTATGGAGCCAGTATATTTTTGATGTGGATTTCTTTCAAATTATTAATAGATTAGGCAATTTAGTAAACATGTATGTGTATTCTATCTATTCTATATATTTTACGTGAGCATATGCACATTTGCAGTCTACAATCTGGCAGGAAGCCCAAAAGTTGCACAATTGATCACGGTTTCTATCTGGGATATATTGTGAGAAATAAATGTGTGACATATTTGTGACAATAACTATTTTATTATCTCATGTGAGTCATTCATTTTTTATTTATTAATATTTGCTATGTCAATGGAATTTTATTTGATAAACAAATTTATTTAATTAAAATAACTTTATTTAAGTTTACAAGAATTTTATTTAAATACATTTTATTCTACATACGTACTTGTTCGATACGTAAGTGTTCTAATGTCATAAACGCTTGTCGACCTATGACGTTGTCACTCAATTAACGTAAAAGTACATAACAAATAAGTAAATAGCCACTTAATTATAACGAACCAGTTGGTTATGACCTACTCTCGTTAAATATATAATTTGAATACAAAAAAAATAAACTAAATACTTTTTACTGCAATACATTTTCACTTATTTAAATATATTCCATATTTTAACTCTACAATAGAACAAGTGTAAATGTCAGTTTTTTTTTATATATTATTGCCTTTATTATAATCATGTAAATGCAATGTAATATTAATAGCTAATAGGATCATAAAAGCAAAACATTACTAACTACTGGATATTAAGTTGAAATAACTGTGTCACTTTGTGAATAAAAAATTGTTGTTTATTTTTTATTTAGATTCAAGCTTTCTCCCGCAAGTCATTCCGTTCTCTACTAATAGTGTCTGTAATTCATTTCTAGTAGAGAGAGGAGCTTGGAGACTGTAGCTGAGTGTTTATGCTCATTTATAAAGGGGCCCTCCAGTGTCTGGGAAGTCCCAGGCACAGCCCTTAGCTCTGCAATGCCATGGGCCTCAAATCTAAGAGGAAAACTCATGAAATGTTAAGTATTTTCTTCTCTTGAATGATAATAGATTTTTTCTATCTTCTATATATTTCTATGTACAGACAACAATAAGTTACAGTATTATTATATGTACAGATGTACATTTGTTATTTATAGATAAAACAGGACCTAAAGGATTAAATAAACACTCGATGAGCCAGCATGTCATAATTATCGCAGTGTGTTATTGCTGTACAAATAATGGGACAGCACGGCAACATCATTATCTGTTTATCCTATTATTTGTAATATTAGTGATAATTTTTCTGTCTAAATTATTGCAACATTATACAGCTTATTAAAAGTGCTGTGGTTTTTCATGAATTTGATTTTCACAATTAAGATTTGCAGACAAAGCTGGCCAGCAATGTACATGTCAACTATGTCCAAAAATAGATGAAAATTATTTCCGTGGACAATCTAACATCTAAAAAAAATATAATAGTTGGAAATGATTAGAAAAGAAATTGCTGCATAAACAAATTTATGAAAAACAAAGAATCAATTATAAAAATAACCAGAGTGTACAACCAGTACTGACAAATGGCTACCAAACATGGGCGGTTGCCCAGTCCATGGGTTGCCCAGTTTTATAAACTGAAGAAAATCTTGGACATACCGAAATTAATGGAAAGTATACTAAGAATTAGAGTGGCATCCTATAGATTGGTTCATATTAACAAATTATTATTTATATTTTCAAGACCAGACTAAATATTTCTTATCTGCTTCATGAGTTGGGCAGAGGGAACCTAGTGATAAGAGTCTACGGTTCTCCCCTTTCTGTCGAGTTCCGGAGGCATTGCATGTTGAATTGCAAAACTCAATTGTAAATAATAAAATACCTACATTTATATACCTAGATTTTTTTACCTACATTTATGTAAAAATCACATTACCGCAATGCTTCAATTTTACTTTTATTACAAACATACTTCCAGTTCACCTCAGAGATCAAAGAGAAGAAACAAATATGCAAATTGGAATTAAATGGCAATTTGAAATTAGCTTAAATATATAAAAAAATCTTTAGCTTCATGCTGTATACCAATGAGACATTACATGTTGAGTACAGAACTCAATGTTTTGTTAAAGAAACAAAAAAAAAAAGAATTCATTCTTTTAAGTAGGAATTGAACTCATAACCATTACAGTGAAATGCTGTGTCACTGAGGGATGATGGCTTTATATACTCATGATACATGCCATTATTTTTACCATTGATAAATTAGTGACCATGAAACAGTTTATAGCAATTAGTAGTACTAACATTCCATAGGCTGAAATTGTAGGGATATATACATATATAAAAGTTGTATCTATACATTTAATTTTTTCATGCAATTTTAGTTATGTGATAAAATAATATAGAAGCAGTGCACCAGTGTGGGTCAGTAAAGATTAGTTGTGGATTTGATGCCCATTAATTAGAATGAAGTAAAATATTTTCATTTCCATACTAGAAAAACATATCACCACATTAAGTTCTACCATGAATCACATATTGTCTCAGATTTATGCAGAAAAGACAATGGAGTGTTTTGACACTAAATAAAATAACAGATAAAGACTGAGTTTTTAAATAAAATGTAATAATGTATGCTCTATTTTACAACTGTCAATATTTCACCATTTTAAAAGTGGCAATTTGACATATAAGAATCTTGATACAGTAACTGTGTCAATACACATATACATTGTCATATTTTTTTATATTATTTTAAATAATTAAGGAGCAATTAGTAAATATTTTACTCCATCAGTATCTTTATTGCCACAATATTTTTATATATTCATTGAACACATTCAGCTAAAATTGTATACAACGAAACAAAACAATGACAAGCAGATGTGCATTTAACTTTATGCATTTATTTAAACTGGGATGTGTAAGGATTTTTTTTAATATCTGAAAAAATATTAAGTAATAATAATACGTCTAACCTTAAAATTGTCTGTAGTAACATTTAAAAATATTTAAAGCAGTAAGTAGAAAATATATAAATCTTACCCTTGAAAATGTCCGTAAACGATTGATACGAGGGTTTGATGGAATATTGTTGAGAGACACTTTAGACATTTTCGATTGGATTCAGCCCCACTAAATATGTGACAGATCGAAAACTACTGCACTGCAGCAAACCGATTGAATAGAGCAGATTAATATTTAAAACACTTTTATATTGGAAACATCTGAACATCTAACACTTAATTTATTGTTTAAATTTTGACAACACAAATATCAGTTGTACCACCCCATAACGTTAACCTTCAGGGACGAATGTACAATAATATAGTTTAATACTAGAAGGTTCGTTTTATTTATTTATCCTATCGTGCACTAGAACTAAGCGTAAGTTTTAATAATAGTTTGTATAACAAGGTTGACAGGTATGCTTACGAGAGCTGTGATACGTTTCGTTTTACACAGGACGTTTAAGCACCACGCGTTGTACCACTCGTAACGCCGTCAGACCGACAACTGTCAAGCTGATAAACCAACTTGCGCCAAGTGCGTAGCAAAGCAATGAGTCAAACTCTCGAGTATTGTAATTACAATAATTCTGGAAATTATGCATCTACCTAATAAAGTAACAAACAAAATGCAACGTTGGTTTTTATCAAGATAAATAATTATAAATTACTTATACGTCACATCGTTTATATTTTTAAAATAAGCATTTCGCTGTTCATGGATAATGGTATACTATCCTCATTATCTATGCAACTTAATTTTGTAATTCTTATTTTTCGTTATTATTTATTATGCTTAAAATGTATTTTTATAGTGCTTAGCATAGGTACATAACAAAATATTATGAAACTACATATCTTATAGATTTACGAGTATATATTCGAAATTATTAAAAAAATATTTTCAATTGTGTTCACATGTTACTCGTATCACATTAATATTGTGAATGTAATAAAATAATGTCTTACAGAATCTGAAGAAATCTGATCATTTACATACATGAATACAAACTAAATTGTGTCTGTGGTTCATTTTACATTGCTCGAATAGTGTAATGAACATTGATGATGAACGAAGGCAGATACAGATCAGAAGCTCATTCTGAAAAAAATTATGGCGGTACGATACCCGTGGCAATTAAGAAATCGTTGGCGGTAGTCTGATATAATAATTATGTCAACAGACAGACGAATGCGATGTCAGCTCTACCCATGAAATATTGTAAAGTATTTCGAAATGTAGGTTTAAGTACAAAAATGCATACCTAATACTAAAAATACACAATTTGTCCAGTTAAAAAGTTTAATTTTAAATAATAAAATAAGTAATAAATGAAAAAATATATTATTTTAATATTGCATGAAATTTCGAAATCATGAATACTAGAATTCTAGATTTTCAAGAACGTCCAAGGACTAAATTGCTTAGATAATCATTACTGAAGATTGTGGTGGATGATTTTTAGTTGAATACATAAAAATTGTTAAAAAAGTGTTATAATATGTTTAAAGTTATACCTTTTAAAATGAAATTAAGATACCTTTTAAAATATAAAATTAATATTACATTATTGCAAGTCGCATAAACGTAAAATTGCATCTATTTTTTATTAGGCGCTAACTTGATTATATTATTTGAAACTTAAAAACTACATAGAAATAATGTAAAAAGCTTACAATATCTAATAGCTTTGCCTATTTCATCGAGTGTACGCACAAGCAGCACGACACCCAATCGAAATGATTACTTAACAATTGCAGGTATTTACGTAGCGTAAGGCTCTATTTCAAATGTAAGCTTGTATAGAGTATTGCTCACCAAAGAATTTTCAGTGGGATTTACGTGTATGCGGGGTTCTGCGTCGTCATCCTCCGGGGACACTTCGGCGCCAGCGGTCTGACCCATGGTTGGTGTTTGTTGGCGTAGAACGCGGCGCGTGGCCGCAAGCCGCGCGCGTCCTTCGCGCGACCGGTGCCGCGCCGTTGTGCTCGGTGCTCGCACCCCGGCCTGCCAGGGACTAGGGATTAGGCTTTCATGCCATCGATGAAACTTTTCATTTTGACAATCATGTTTCCTTAAAAACTTTAGCTATCTATATCATGTTATTAAATCAATATTTAGGTCCGTAATATATTGAAGTCAGCTTAACTTGAGACATGATACAATGAATATGATATACTAAGCTGTAATTTCATATAAATAAATAGTGCTAAATTTGTATGCTTTTAATTTTCTTTGGTTACAACAAAGTATATACCTGTTTATGATTACATATTATTTATGATACAAAATTTTAAATATTTTATATGAGACTTGTGTTCTTAGAATCACACAGAAGTTTCCTTTTTGAAATGATCACTTATATAATAAAACGTTGTCATATTAACTATGGACAATATTTTAAAATATTCTTCAAAACGAGAATTGTATTCTTATTTTTTGTAACATTTTTTTGGGAATTAATCTACCTCGATATTTTGAAGAGACATGACTATTGCTGTGGGCGGTCGATATAGCAGGCGCAAGTCCACGCTCAGCTGAGAACTCTTGACTGTTGGAACTCTATTTAACATTCTTAAACTTTTTGTTATTCGAATTAATAAATTAATTACATACTTTCACGACAAAATAATTCTCATATTAGAATATTTATTTTTGTAGTCATACGTCCAGTTACCAAAATAAGGAATACAAAACAAAAGTTTTTTTTTATTTCAGTACACAAAATCAAATACGAATTTTGTTGAATTTGGATGTAATAAAAAATAAAGTCTTTTATATAAGTATACCTATTTAATTTTTAGTACAATTGGTGTCGCAGATGCATCCACCACGTAGGTTTTCCCTCCTTCCTAACTTTTTATATTTTCTTTTTCTGGTGCTCAACCTGATCCACATTTTTCCTTAATGATATTTTTTCATTCTTTTTCACTATCAACAAGATTTTATATTGTATATTGTTAATCATAAAAATATTTAATATTATTTTCCGCATATAAAGGGTAGACTGTAGACAGGACTGTAGACTAATATAACTCTCGCTTCTCAACCTGTAGTGAGACATCATGTGTAATGGCAAATGGCATCAATGGAAAAGCTTTACTTCGTGATTCGACTCAATCCTCTGATTTGGGTTCGAACCTACAACTATCTTAGTTATAGTCAGACACTATAACTAAGATTTTTTTAAGTGACATGAACACATTATATACACTGAACAAGCAACGCTATATTTTATTATTTTTAAAAACGAAAACTTATAACTAAATAAGCATTTGATATTTTTTATTTAATTAATTTTACGTGCAAAATTATGCGAAGTGTAAATAATAATAAATTATGAAAGTAACACAATTTACCTTATTCTTACAGTCATTACTCAAATGAAAAATAATATTTACTTACTATTTCAATATTATTTATTTCAATATGAATGCATAAATAAATATTCTTTACCGTAATTGAAAACTTGTTATTACTTAAACGTAAAGCCTTTAGAAACAACGTGTGACTCAAATTTATAGTAAATTTATCAAATAAATTATTTTAATCAGATTTTGCCTTGGATAATTTTATAAACCAATACAGTGACCGCTAACATTATGGAAGATTTAGAAAATGTTAAGCTTCAGCTCGTTTTGTTTATGTTGAAACCGTTGGCAATGATTGAGAGCTGTTTTGCTAAATTCAGATACCGAGTAGTAAATGGAGACATTGAAGTAATTAACAGAAAAATGAAGATGTACGGTGTAGCTGCGGTTATCGCTCTCACCACACCTTTCGTTATATCCTTTGTTAATACAGTTGTAATATCAAATTCAATGAACATAATAGAAGCCATGAATTTCGTTGAGGATACAGTGACTTTGGCAATGTTCATACAACACATTGCATCTATGATTATTTTTCAATGCTACAGCAAATATAATGTAAGAATTATCAAAAAAATAACGCACATTGACAAGATATTGAAAATTACAAACGAAAATTTATTTTATAAAAAGTCTAGAACGCAGGTACAGATTGGAATAACTATAGTTTTCATAATCTTTACATTTATGTACATACTAGATTCATGCACATTTCATGGTGATGAATCAATAGTAAAAACAATAGTTTGCGTAATTGTTGACTTCGATAGACATTTTCAAGTTTATGCATTTTGTATTTATATGTATGTAATAATTAAGAGACTTAGTCTTATTAACGATTATTTGAAACAGAATATCAATACACAAAAGGAAAGAAAAGTAAATATAATTCTACCACCGTCAACATCACAAATAAAAAACTTTGGGCCACCAAGTGCTCAAACTTTAGAAATTCAGACATTAGCTGTGGCGTACGATATAATTGGCGAAACAAGCAGTTTGATTAACGAAATATTTCAAATAAATATTCTTAACACACTTGTGTTTACGTTTATATTCATAATAATCACAATATGGATATCTATTTACGATTTGCGCTCAGACGGAACCTCAGAGACGTTGTCGCGCGTAATATTTATATGCTTCTTTGAAATTTTATCAGTCGGAATAATGTCTTACGTATGTGAATTAATTATTTTCAAACGTTATGCCACCAAAACTTTAATAAATGAGATTATAATGGACTACGATCGCCCAAAAGAGGTTAGATTACATGCTAAAGCTTTCCTCATGTTGATAGAAGTGTGGCCATTGAAAACTTTTACTTACGACATGATCACCATTGATATGAAGTTAATGCTTAAATTTATCAGCGTGTCAACTACTTATCTCATATTTATAATACAAGTTTCGAATCTTCTATAAGCACACCTAACCTACTAATTAAATATGCACAGTAATTCTGAAACAAAAATTTCCGCGACTAGGTCTGCTTTCGGTTTCATGGCTAAGTTTTCCTCCTGATAGCAAAGATTCGTATCAAACTTTGGCTAGGCATCAGGAAACAAGTAATTAAATGTGATTTCTGTATTACTAAATGATATATGACCATAATGCAACCAAATTATCAATTTACAATACCATGAAATCTATAAACAAATCTTAATACACATATGAAACATATTTAAATTGACATAGTTATGTATAATATTTTGTATTTTTTTTTTAAAATGATGTACTTAGACAAACGTTATTTAAACACAGTATCCAACTCTTTGCAGCTATAACTTGACATTTACAGAATTATTAAAATAATTGCAGCATGTTAAAATGTTTTGACAAGTGTAGGTCGAAACTGCTTTGTTAAATACGGGAATGCGCTTCTCGAATTCCCTTCTCTCAGATCATTTTAATATTTTAATATTAATGTTCCATTTTAAAATAAGTTTTACTGGATAGAGTGATTTTAAATGAGAAATACGAAGGTGACCTCCTTTGATATTTTATATTAGTTACGGCTATTAAGTATCGATGCATGCGAGGACCACAAGTTACAACACTAACTTTTTCTCTACTTTTCTAGATAATCAACTTTGACTATCTAAAATTGTTACAATATCTGTTTACTGAAACAGATATTGTATCGAACATTTAAATAAAAGTATTAATACACAAAATTTATAGATAAAACAAAAGATAAAAATAGATAAATCTATAGATAAGACCGATTCATTTGTTTGAGTGCTTAAAATGACACCCTCGTTGAAATAAAAAGAGCAACTACTGTCCATGGTAAAGTAATGAAAAGCTAATAGATTACTGTCAAATACAGTCAAAATAGTTGAAGTAATACAATTTTCTTGAATTGATATCATTAATATAAATAAAAATAAAAATTATAATGTTTCATAAAGTTAAAAGTTTAATAAAACCGAAAATAAAGTTAAACGATAAGAAGGTTACTCACCTTATTGCGTATTCCATAAGTCCAACAATTACAATAGAAAATTTATATGGAATATTTAGATATCGCATAGTTAACGGGCAAGTGACTACGATAAATAAATTTATGAAGCTGTACGCCATCTTTATGATTTTTCTTTTTGTTATACCATATGGAGTGTGGTTTACTTATTTTATACAATTTGAAGAATCTACTGGAGTTGAAAGAATGACGGAAATAACCGAGGAAATTCCTGTAATCTTGATGTTAGTTAAGCACATTCTAACTATGATAATATTCGTATATATTAATATGAAAAATGTTAAACTATTTAAAACGTTTGAAAAAATTGATTGTTATTTAAATATTTCCAAAAATAGACAGTTCCATGGAAAAATTCGAGCTCATCTGCAAATTACACTGATTATATTTTTAGTTGCGTATGCTATATCTTGTTTATACGATTTTATTAAAAACGATGCATCTATACCATACGAAATACTGCGTGTTGCTATTGATTTTGAATGTCATTTAGAAGTTTTCGCCTTTTATACATATGTTAAAATACTCGTTGAAAGAATTGTTGTCGTGAATTTATATCTATCAAATTTAGTAAAAGCGAAGAAAAATATGAATAAACTCTCAAAAATCAGCAAACCCAATGCTTTCGATAACGATTTTATTTTCATAGGTACAATTTCGTGTAAAAATAATAAGCTTATAACATTAGCTGCCGCATATGACGCCATTGGAGAAGCTGGCAAATTGATTAATGAAGTGTTTAATTTTCAAATTTTTCTAACCCTTGTTTATACATTTGTATTTGTAATCATGTCTATATGGATAACAGTATATTCAATTCACTCTGGGATATCTGTGTCCATTTATAATAATATCATAGAATGCATTGAAGAGCTTATACCAATAGTACTCATGTGTTATATTTGTGAATTGCTGTATGCTAAAAGAAATTTGACCAAAATGTTAATTAATGAGCTCATAATGAACTACGAATTACCAAAATCTATAAGGATACAAGCTAAATCTTTCATGGAACTAGTTAATGTATGGCCTCTAGAGATGGTAGCTTATGAAATGTTTTGCTTGAATATAAAATTGTTAGTGTCGTTTATTAGTGTTTTGACGACTTACCTAATAGTTATATTACAAATTTCTCATTTTATGTAATTAAGAAATATGAAAAATGTAAATAAAAAATTGTGTGTAATTTTTTTTATTTTGAAGTGTTTGATGTATTACAATTATACATATTTTGAAAAATATTTTATAAATGGTTTTATTTTAGTGCCTAGACGTACTAACTGGATTTAAAGCTTGAATAGCGAAGTTAATGTAAAAAAAACCGGACAAACGCGAGTCGGGCTCGCTCACCGTGGGTTCTGTACAACAATTGAAGATCTCGAGCTTTTTCTGAAATTGAGGCTTAGCTTAGCCAGAGCCCTTTCTTCTAATGCCTCACTTGACCTAGCGGCTGTTTAGCACCCAATTTTGCCCTGCTTTTACAGCTATTATTATTTTAGGGCTTAGCCACAAATTATTACTTTTCAAATATTTTCCTGAACTAGTACTACCTGTAGATGCTAGCTGCCAAATTTCATAATTCTATGTCAACCAGAAGTACCCTATCAATTTTGATTTTCTTTGTCCTTCGTTTTTTGCGATATAAACGGCTATGTCTTTTTTGTTTAAGATAATGTAGATATACTATTTTTTGAGAAAATTAAGGGATCGTAGATCTGAGTATATAGTGTAAATCTCTAAGCGTTTCTGAAATAAAGGCTCTTAGACAGACATACAGATAGACGGATGGACGTACAACAAAATGATCTTCTAAAGGTTCCTTTTTTCCTTAAAAGATACGGAACCCTTAAAAATTACATTTGCCAATTTTCTTAAAGAATCCGATTTTTTAAAAAAAACATGAATTCTCAAATGAATATCTGCTGAGCCACTGAAAATCGCTGAACATACATGGGAATAAAATGGGTGGTCTGAGGGTTCTTACCCAAAGACCAGTCATGCTCCGTCGATCAAGATATTCCCTGTAAGGGAAAGCGGGGCCAAAAGTTCCGATTTTTTTTTGATCACATAAGTATTAAATTTGTATT
>FASU01020056.1:0-15057 GCA_001486225.1 Heliconius pardalinus sergestus | reverse complement strand
GAAATGGAAATATTAATATATATAAAATAAATATTTCGCTTCCTCGAGTGGGGAACGAACTCACGACCATCGCGTTACAGTCACACCCTTGTGCCGCTGCGCCACTACGGCCTAAAACAATATTAAAATATTACAAAAAAACAATATAAATAGTGTCAAATTATTCTGTTTCAGTATTGTTTAATAAAATCAATAGGAACACGAGATCTGGCTATAGTTTATTGTTATGCTAGCGAAGTCACTTTGACGTCGGCAGCAAGCTTAGTGGGTTTCTTTGTACAAGAGGCGATGTCGAAAACACTTGGTTTTCGCCTATACGAGTACGTGCGTGAAACCTTTGTGAATGCGACTCTCTTTACATTTATGAAAACTGATTTTTCTTTTGTTTCATAATTAAATTTTAGGCTATTCGTGAAGCAGACATATAGGTGTGGTGTGTAAATGTGATAGGTTGTGGTTCGATTCCGAGTTGCGAGTTTTTTTTGCTCTGGTGGAAAGTAAGGAATGGAAGTGTCTTAACTCTGGGCTCCTAGGTTTCTTCTGCATTTACTTTAATATGTAAACTTAGTGTATTGAAATAAAAAAAACACTATTTTTTTTTCATTTTATTATACTAAATATACATTTTAAATAAGATGCTGACTATGATAAACTTACATAAAACAAAACAAACACTTAGTTAGGTTTATTAATATAGGAAATAAATTATGACAACACTTGTATATAAATATCTATAATTGAAACTGTATAGAATAATTAAAAATTGCAATTTGTATAATTGCCTCAAGCTATCTGTCAAGAAAAATTAGAAATGGACATTTCAAATTTTTCTTGCCAAACAAATTACTAAAACAAATAATTTTAGTATCTGTTTTGGAAATGTTTATAATTACCGTTAAAATTTAAGAGTAAAGTTTAAATAGGTGTATTTTAGTTTGTCAAATACAAATACTTATTCATTTTTTTTTCAGCTTCACGTTGTATCCTGTATATAGCAGGCAGAGGGAACGTAAAGATAAGACACTCCGTTCCCCAATTTCTGATTATTTTTGGGGCATGTTGAGTGGTGGAACTCAACGCCGCACTTTGCCTTGATACCTATTCATAATCGAAATAAAAACAGAACTTGTATAAAAAACAATCTGTAATCAAAAGCAAATTTTTAAGTGTCACAATGATTATCTCTTATTTGTCTCTACAATACGACGTCTAAGACAATATCCTGTTCATAAAATGCTATATAGGCTCTCGGGAGTTCGCTATTAAAATAAGAAACAGACAAGGCAGTATTGTCCTCCGCCTTATTCCCGGCCGTCTATAATTTTGATAATAAATAGAAAATATTCCTTTGTCTCTAACGTTCATCCGCTGTAGGCGTGTTCGATTATATTCCAAGGACTCGTTGCTATCACCAGTTATCTTTTACTTTTATTACGGCAATAAGTAAATATCTGTTTCTAAGAGCGCTACGCGAGTCGTTATTTTCATGAATATTTTGCAAATTTCATCCCTTTCAGCTTAATATGTTTTGCTTATTTATAATTAGCTCTAATTATTCGAGTCCACGAGAAAATTACATTAGGGTTTTAGCAATAATTTGCAGGTAGTTACGTCGTAATGCGTTACAGGAGCACGGTGCTCTTAAACTATTGTTAATGACCCGCCGAGGGCGTAATTTGAGTTTTTTTCACACCCACTAATAGCTATTTCACTAATTTTCCAAGTTGTGCTTGGAAATTAATTTGAAAATAAAATCACGATAGTTAGTTTCTCTTTAAAGTAATTGAATCTGGTTTTTACTGCACACAGAAACTAGTGTTAAGACACTCCGGTTTCCATTTTCCGCCGAATTTTGGAGGCATTGTGTATGTAGAACTCATCACCGCGCTTTTCCTCGATACAAAAGAGAGGAAATCAAAATATTATTTTTTTCATTCCCCGAGAGAGAATCGAACTCGCAACCGTCTTGTTTACAGGCTCACGCTTGTGTCCCCTCGCCACGACGGTTTCCTTTTATTTTCATAATATAATGAGAAAAGATAACTCTGCACCACTGACTGGCCTCAATGTCACCTGTAATATGCTAGACCATAATCATCTTACACCTAAAATAGATTACGTGCAAGATTAAACGACTTCAAAGTGAATATTAATTACACAATATTGTATAAACTGTGTTATTCAATAAATATTTAATTTGATATCTAATTTTCAGGTTATACCAATAATATAGATATTCTAAATATCTAAATTGTTAATTAAACCAATTTGCCTTTTCGTCAAGAACTCTAAGTCGATTGAAAGACTTTTCAAGGTTGTCTGTCGATAGTAACTTATAATGATAATGTGAGGTACATTTAATTGCGATAGTAAGTGAATACGAAATTATACTCGTATATTCACTGCTAAGTTTGAAACTAAAACGATATGATCGATTTGTATGGTATCAAGATTTTGAAATTTTGATTTTGGAGGTTGCAAGTAGTTGCAAGTTGCAAGAAATAGTTGCAAGAAATGTCAGTAGTCAGATTTTTTGTTAAGTAATAAATTTCTTTTCATTATTCATAAATTTTGATATTATATAGATATTATATAGATATATCTAATAATTATAGTTTAATATATTTCGAGACTAATATAAAAAATATTTTAACCTTGAGAAAATTGAGGCGTGGATCCCAATATCACCCCCCAATATGGTAGAGGACATGACCGTTTCGTTTCTATCTTTTGTGGCCATCTTCAAATCGTAATCCAATGTTTTTTATCGCTGCAATCTACACAGTAGAGAATTCTGTTTCACAGGAGTATGAGGTGTTACCAATAATATTTTTCTACGTTATAAACATTAGCACTATACATAAATTTATATAACCAGACCAGACCAGACCAGTTATTAAGATCTCTCATACAACGATATTTATAAACCAGGCAAAAACTTTGCAAAGTGATTCTAGTGAAATTAAATCATATAAAACTGAAAAATATACACTCCAATATCTAGGGCACTAGGTACTATTAGGGAAGTAAAGTATTGTACGAAAATCTTAAACTTTTAAAAGTTACGATTGCGGTTCCGTCTGTTCCCTATAAACCTCTATTATGCCCTCGCATTCCCAACTTTTTCGATAACCATAACAAACAAAAACTGTTTTTGTGTCGTCTATTGCGTGAGTCCTAACAGCAAAAGGCAACTTTTGAAGTTGAAGTTCAAACTAATCTTGACCAAGTCTCAGAAGAAGCTACTGGACAAATAAATACAAATAAAATGTGGACAAGCTACTCTCTTTGTAAGTGACTGAAAAATATTATAAGATATTTTATATAATAATTGGGTTGTAGAACGGAAGCCACTGAATGAAAAAAATATAGACTACAATTTCTTTATCGTTTTGAAGGTTTGATGATTGCCTAAGACATCATGTTTTTTTAGGCAATCAGTGGCTGAAAATAATCGGAAAAAATTTTGCTTCCATATAGTTTATTTTCATGATACAGTGTAACGAATATTGCCTTTTTATTTAGAAGTACAAGTAACCCTAATTTTTCCTTTGATATTGGGCCTCTGCGAAACGATTGGCGATATATTTGTAATCTATATAAATACGTGAAGAAAAATCTTTGGACCTCTTTTTACGATAATGTTACGTACTTTATATGCTGAAGGAATTGTAAAAAAAGGTTTTTTTAAGTAACGCAGATTAAAAATAGTCTAATCATGTCGAGTTTGAATTATAATCTCTAAAATAATTAAATCTTAGTTAGTATTTATATCTTTATTAAACAAATTGTAACTATGCTTTACTTATACCTATATATATATTATGTCAATTAAAAGCTCGTTTTAAAAAGAGAGGTACAAAAACAGATCCGTACATTTTGTAATAAAGTACTCAAAAGTCGAAAAAAACGTTCTTACAAAAATAACTAATAAAAACTTGGACGAATATAAAAGTTAGATTTAGTAAAAGGATAAAATATCTAATTTTAGATTTAAATTAGCACTTCTACAATAGTTATTTATTATTCGTCTCAGTGCAGCGACAAAGTTGAAACGTTATTGTCTGTGCAACGAAAGTTTAGCTGTCAGTGTGGAATAAATATAAATAAAACTATATTCACAGTAGGTTCAACAAACTTAAAAGAAAATGTGTTAAAGACGACGCAAAGGAATATTTTATTTTGTGAACGACACCAAATGTATAGAATGTCGCAAAAAAATACAAAAATATTACCTAGGCCTCAGTCATAGCGTCTATTAAGGCAAGCCAACAAATAGTGAAATTTAAATAAAGAAGCCTCGCTAGGATCAATTACGTTTTTAAAAGACGCCGTCTTTTATAATATTTTCATTAAAAATTTTCTTCAAAGAGACCTGGGGAGCCTGTCTCATTATTGCAGGATAGGATTTGAAAATGGCGACGAGCGACGAAATTCAGGTACCTACATAATGCCTTTAATAAAATTGCAGTATAATCTCTTGCTCCTAATTAATTTCGATTAGCAGCAAATTTTAGGGTTGTTTTAGAAAATAGAATTTTCTATAAGCCTTTATATACTAGCGTTTTAGAAAGAACACACAAGTATATGTATTTTATAATGATTATCTTGTATAAACAAACATGTTTATATTAATATAAATTTCATATATAAAATATATTTTCGTATTGGGTTATTTAATTTAAGATAAAAAAACATTATATATAATAACTAAATATTTTCTATTGAAATAGAGAATATAATATGCTTAGACAATTCATGATATTTTTCATTAGGGATAGAAGCCGTCAGATACTGAAAATCGAAAACATACAATAGTACGAAGTCGTGAACAATAAACCATTCTTTCAATTCACGAGGCCAGTTGATTCCACATTCTAATATTATCATACTTGGACTTAGGTTTTTCAAACGCTCTCAAAGCTAAGGGGGCGCAGGGCAATAAGGATAAAATGGTAACGTAAAATCGGACCGTCGGACAAACGAGTGATCCAATAGGGGTTACTTTTTTCTTTGAAAGACTAAAATGCAGATTTCTCCATCACACTGGTGGAGAGAAAGACTAGCTCAAAGGTTTCGGCGCAATTATTACTGTCTAAGCGCCATGTGTGAAAAAAATCTATGATGATTACATTCCTTTCAACGATAACAACAACTTCGTAATCTAAATGACACGTATAGTTATGTATAGTTTCAAATAACTGATGTCAGAATAAATGCCAATATTAGAATTTAGTACATTTGTAAGTCCTGTAAAAAAAAAAAGAAAAATTAAATTACTTTCCTTTTAAAGGAAAGAATATTGAAAATGAAAAAGTAAATCTTTTCAACATTTTTTGACCTGAATAAACCATTTCACCTTAAAACTTTTCTAACAGACAAATTTAGTTTAGGACTTTTTGCGTTGTATTTACCAAATTTTTATTCCTTATATTGAATGAGAGCGAACGGATTAGCGGGGTTCAACTTTTTCAGTTATTATTCATAAATGCAAATCCGAAAATTTTATATAGACTTTATTTCAAAGTGTAGGATCCGACTAATATTAAGAATTTAATTAAAAAACCCGTTTGGCGGAATTGTAATACTGTTTCCTAAAATATTTTCTCAATTATTAATTATAAAATATAATATTGCATTCATTTAAATAAAAATAAATGTATATAATAATTTAAAAAGTATTATTCTTTTCAGGTTCTGCAATGTGCACGACGACGTAGCTAAATAAAGATGGACGAAGTAACGCAGTACATGCGGGGCATGGCTTTGTTATGGATCTTCTCTGGACTCGTCGCAGTGGACGCAGTCAAAATTGTTATTGAACCTCTACCTAAAGGTAAGATAGAAACTATATTTGTTACAAATATATATAAAATAATATAAATATATGCTCATATTTCGTTATTAAACTATGCAATTCATAAATTTAGAGTCTGAAAACGGAAATCATAAATTTTTCCCAAAAAATATCTTTTCTACCTGTCGCTCACAGCTAGGTAAACAAAATCGGGCCGTCCATTCTTAATTTACTTTTTTCAAGGAGCACGGGAACGGCCCCTCGAACTTCCACCCCCTGGTGCAGGAGTTCGTTTTAGTTTCGTTTAATTTCCTATCTGCTGTCACGACGTTTATTATGGACGCACTCACACAGACCAGCCTTTGTTCTGGAACACCGCCACTGATAATACCGAAATAATTTTTATTCGCGACTCCTCGTCTATTTTCGCGCTTTATTGTATTCGCATTAATTTCGCAGTTCACAGCTGCAAGTTACGCAGATTTCTAAGGAGTTTTTATCTGCTCCCAGTGTTCTTTCTTTTGAAAGTGAGAGCTCCTATTAATATTAATTAAAAGTTTGAATAATTGAATGGATTCCGAATTGTTCCCGTTGTTGGGTTTCTCTGGGAGTGATTCGCGGCAATAATTAAAACTTAAGAGGAAAATGGGTTTGAGTTCATTATTTAATGGCTGTTGAAAATATTTTTTTTGTCAACTTTTTGATTTACTTTCAATAAGTACCTAGCAGTATAGTTGATAAGTCTATAATATATAATTTTAAATAATATTATACTCTATAAATAATACAGAAAGATAAAACACTTAGAAATATATTCATATTTATTAAGCTAGACCATACCACTATAAAATATATACTGAAAAACAATATGAATCATTAAAAGCCATAATAAAATAAGCATTAAAGCTTACCAGGTAATTTACCATAAAGTAAATAGAAACTAATATGGCAAGTTTGCTCGTTAATTGTTGGTGGGCGGGGCTGTTCTGTCAAAATTCACATGTAACTGGTCATGACCTTTCTGTTAATGCATGATGTATGGCTTCACCTCACGTGGTAAGCTATATCAAATACACTAAGAATAAAAAGAACATAGAAATGATACAGTCTTGGTGACGGTGCCGGTGTTGTCGGCGGCTCATTTGGAATTATAAAATGAATGAATTTACATTTATTGTTTAATATATGTATAATTTAAATATTTTTCCTGATATTATTCATAAAAAATGATATTAAATTATTATTAGCAAATGAGGCTAGTCGACGGGCCCAGTTTTGGGTTCGGTTCTCACTGTAGGAGAATTAATATTTAATATTTTCGTTTCTGTGCTCCAGAATTCGATGGAAAATGGGAAACGGAAGTGCCTATATGGTAACGGATTGTTTTACATTTGGTTCCCAGGTTCCCTCTTCCTACCTTGCTATGTGCAACATACACTATATATATGTAAAATATATTACGATAAAAATAATAATATAAATATTATAGTTTTAAATATCAAATTTTATTAGTTAGGTGTTGAAAATTACCTCTTAGGTGTAATGACACCTAACAAAAGGTGTCATTTTAATTTATCCTTAGTCTAAGGTGCTAATCGCATTACAAGTTACATACCTGTTTATAATATGTATGTTTTGGGTTCACGAATAGCTTACTAGGCTTAAGCATACTTAACGCCACGTTAAGCCAATGTAAGTTATTTTTAACTTCATTAATGGAACATACATTTATGAATTGACTCACAAACAAAAATTATTAAGTTTTACTTAATAAAATATTAAATAAAGTAGTAAGTAATGTTTCCAATATGGTAGCACCTTGACTATGAGTTAAAATTAATATAATTTAATAATACAAACAACGGTACTTAATGAATCACCAAAAATAATAACTATATACGTGTCTCTAGGCGAGAATTGAACCTACGATCAGTAATTTTTGTCAAACCACTCAACTATAAAACATTAATGAACAAAAACCAAATTCCCGAAACATTTAAAAAAAATGGACACCCTCGTTTAGTAACAAATAGGATCGCTTTCACATTCAAAAGCAAATATATCACCAAAACGAATGGCAGGAATTGCCTCATGAACTTGTTCCACACATCAACATGTCTACTGAATAGGATAGTAGATCTGCGGGTGCCAATTTATCGCGTAAATGGTAACATGTTGGGAACATGTTGGTAACATGTTGGCGACAAATGGCAGTATATGCACTCGTATACTGATCGTGTTGGATTTTCGTTGGTCGATTTCAGCTAGCGCTTTCTGTGCTGCAACTAGACCGATACAATGTAAGCGATCACTATATTCAGATTTCAATTTGTAACTTTGAAATTACTTCTCTAAGCTCGTTTGTGTGCTGGATATGCTGGATCTGAATGAATTCGCGAATTTCCTATGGCTGACCATAGCTGTATATAGAATTGAAAATCTATCTTTAAAATTTCTTTTTTTAGCGTCGCACTGTCTAATGCATATAGCAGGGTAGGCCGAGGGTCTAGTGTAAAAATACTCCGTTCCTCATTTTATACTAGTCATAAACCTATTTTTATTGAAAATTTCAAATAAGTAATTGAAGATTTAAATATGACCTACAACGATATCAGTTATCAACAATAAATAAATTACGATTTTATTGTAAATGGCAACTGATAATGGTAATTAATTGTTATTAAAAATACTTTTTTAACAAATATCAGTGAAAGTTTTACCTTTTAAACATGAATAGATTTTGTGATTTTTAAAAAAAAAATCATTTTGATTGGATTAAAATAATTTATTTTACCAATTAAAAAAGTTTATTACCCTGAATGGGGATCAAACACTACTATCACAGTTACAGTCGAACGCTTTTTCAGATTGAGTGATAAGTTACTAAAATACATATTTTTTTAAATCTTCATTATTTTATCTTTTGAAATATTTCAATTTCAATTTAACTGTATAACCGGTGGAATTGAAACAACTTACAAGTTTTTAAATTAATTGAAAATTATTATTTAAATTAATATAACAGTTACAACTAAGTAAGAAAGTGCTTAAAATTTCCATTGTTAAAAAAATAACTAGACTTTAACCAAGGAATTCTAACTTGCAAACATTTTAAATTTGAATATAAAATTAAAATAGTTTTAAGGGTCAATATAAGGGAGAAAGTAATTGCTTAATAAATAATTAAATTCATTTAATATTTAAAATGGAGCTTGGAGTGGTACAAAAGGTTACTTAACTTTTACGATAGGGTTTGATTTTAACTGTTTAATTGCGTCGGACGTTCTGGAAGTTTCGCGTTGACATTTTGGTTACATTGTTTCAAATTTATATTGCGTCCTCTCATAAAAGATACAACCACTTGACGTTTGCCCAAACTAATTTGGCCACAAAGTCGGAAATTACTAAGTTCTCATTTGGAAATGTACTTATGCTACATTATTGCTGTATGAAAACCTAATAGAATACATTATTTCAATTAATTAAAATAAATTAAATTATTATTTTTTAAATATACTAGTAAATATGTCATTTTATTTGCAGTTTTACAAGTAAAAACCAGTTAAGTGCGAGTCAAAATCGCCTGCCGAGGGTTCCGTCACCGTAACGCGAGGTCTTGACAGACAGCTAGAACAACGAAATGATCCTATAGGGATTCCGATTTTTCCTAAAATTAAAGAAATTGAATGTACTAAAAATTTATTTAACTGTAACTTAAGAGATACGTTTGTTTGTCAGAGTTTTACTTCAAGTCTAATTTAATAGTATGTTACAGTAGCAGACCTAACATAGCGAGAAATACACGCCAATTCTGATAGAATTCCATTTCTGCAAGAATGGTGTTGCTTGATAACATTTGAGTTTTATTCAAGAGTCGGAAACAAAAATGTCCTCGAGGAAATGTAGGAAAAATCCACTTTGCGGCAGAAAGTCCCGTCTCGTGGGACGCCAGCAACAGCGATGATTAACGTCTTTTACACGAATAACTGTTATTCTTTTACACAAACAATATACGAAATAATGTCATACGTTCATTATTTATTGTGGCATTTAGCTAATAGCTGGTCCGAATATTTGTTCCAAAGAAAGTAGTTTGTAATGAGACAAGTTTCATATTATTCCAGGTTATATGTTTTTTTGGTAAAACAGGTACTTTATCACACTTTGTAAGTTAATTCTGTTGAAACGTCCAATTCAATTAAGTCGAAGTCTACATACGCACTCATACTAAACAAAATATAAATCTCGACCTCTCCAGATAATTAGATAATGTATGAAAAACTCCCATTACTTCACAATAACATTACAGAATTTTCTAAGAAATACTTATTCATATTTTCCATCGTAAACATCTTTACAAACAAACAAGCTTAAAGCTAAAGGAAAACAAAAATATCATATAAATAAGGTAAATAAACAAAAACATGAAAACATATCGATTTGCATCGTAAAAAAAGAGGAAATTAGCCGTCAAAGTTCTAACGCGAGAGATCAAGTGCCTCCAAAACAATATGAGCAGATCTCATTTCAACCCCAAATACGTTTCCGATATTCAATATACGTTTCAAATAGGATCACAGGGAAGTATCGATATTGTTATATATGATGGGTATAAGAGAGGCGTATTTAAATTTTGCAAACAGGTAAAGAAGTGCTTTTTATTTACGAGTATATTGTAAAGCACATTTAGATGTTAGATAGAAGTCACTTGTAGCGCAGGGATACAAGACTGTAAAAGTGACAGGTTGTGGGTTCGATTCCGACGCGAGGAAATGATTTTTTTTTTGGTCTTGGGGTCACCACACTCAATGGCCTCAGAATTCGGCGGAAAATAGAGAGTGGAGGGTCTTAACATATCTAGGTTTCTAGGATGTGTTAAAAACAATTTGAAAATAAATAACTACAATATCTTTAACTAGAATATAATAATATAGAGGCCATGTAGCTATTTATTTATGTAGTTACCCCTAGATAATTATAGAGCATCAATGTGAAGTACCTATATCTAGTTAGATTGTTAGGCAGATAGTCGACCGATAGAGAATAATTATTATAAATGATAATATACATATATTATACAGTGTTATATCTCTCTTGGGTGGCAAATAGAATAGTTATATCAGCCTGAAACTTAATATATTATATTAATTATTAAGTTTTAGACTACAAATAAAAAAATAGGCTTTATATATTAATAAGATGAATGTAATGAGCAAAAACATGATATGCTTACCAGCAGGAAGTCCAAGGTTCCATCAGTTATCTTCCAATTCCATCATCAGGCTAGCTGAAGGTAGTTTAATATTCTTTTATCATCTAATCTACATACATTCGCCAAGTTTCGTGGTGATACAACAATAAGAAGTGTGTATAATTCAGATTCTTGAATTATTTTTAGATAGTTTTATACAACTTTATCTAACAAAAGTGATTCAGAAAACTATAGAAACTAGAAAAAAGTCCGTATAAATAAATGTCAAATGCGAAACGCATTTTGATTGTGAAGTTTGAATCTATAACTATCGCTTTTAGTCAGATATCATGTAAATTAAGAAGTAATGCGCAAAAAGAATGGGACACGCTTTTTACAAATTACTTCTTAATTTACACGATATTATAGCTTTTTTCTTGTACAAATATTCATAGAAGACAGCGGGAATTCGCTGGATTTAAAGGATATGACTAATATTCATAATATGGAGGAGGGATGACTAATATTCATAATATTTACTCTATAGTAAATATAATAAGTTAAACCATAAATACAAATGTTATAAAAGCATCGAATACCTAAGATATCATACAGGTACAATATTTCGTTGGAACGCGGGTATTTTCTTAAATTCAATATTTTATCTCGCACCCTGAAATATTATCAGCTGTAGAGAAGACTTATGAAACTGCCTATAACGTAATCATTTATTTAAGTGTTCGAGTAGCTTCAGAAACTGGATATTTATTATATTAGCGAATAAGCTCCTTATGATTTCTTAGCATTAAGGATAATGAAAAAAACATTTTATTAAAATGTATTCTTAGATAGGATTTTTCTCTTAAAGCCGTCGGTCGTTACGTGAAATCACATAGCTAATAGCGGTGTCTTATTTCGAAGAAGTCCTAAAAATGGCGGTTTATTTTTATTATTTAACTTCTATTGTTTATGAATAAGAGTAGTACAAATTATTAAGTTGTTAAAAAACTTATAAGCGAGTATTTTTTTGTATTTTTGAAGTAAAATAAATTAATTTGATTCGATCGATATCGCTGAATCGACTCTGTTGTATATTTTTATTTAGTGTTTTTCTTTTTTAATTATTGTTTTATAACCATTTATAAAATTAATAACGACGAAGGATACTATTAAGTCTTTCTACTAAGATACTTTCCTCTCTATCCTAAAAAAAAAACCAGTTCACCTTCCTCTTTATTTTAAAAACTAGCACGCCAATCTTCCGTACCAATAAAAGTTTACAAACTTGAGTTATATTATGCACTCATTTAATTTAAAGAATGAATATTTTGCATTAATTTCTGCTAGATACCTTTTTGCGATAGCGAAATAAATGGACAAACGTACAACATAGTAATTCTATAAGGATTTAGTTTTTTTTACTTTGGAGGTACGGAACCCTAAAAAGACCTCTGTGGTAGAATGATGGCTTTTAAAAGATTTGAATAGTTTAAAAAAGAAGTGACAGAAATGTTATAAATAAATCATAAACACAGAACTTACTAAAAACTGCCATCCTATCAGAAATATCTAAGTCCAGACGGTGATTTAGAGTGTAATATATTATATGAGCTTGCCTTCACCGCGACACGTAACTCCCTACTGGTAATGTATTCTGGTCAGCTCGTCCTGACCTTTCAATATCATTCTAACCGATAGCGTCTGCGAAAAGAAGTCGATCACCGTTGTTTACGCACTAAATAAAGTTTTCTTGCCATTGGCTTCGAGATAAAGCAAGACAAATTAAATTTGGCCAGACCAGATCGAGGCCAGATCGAGGCCAGACGTGGAGCAGGGGCATAATTTGGTGGAAAATGTCAAAAGTGTTAACACTAGGTTCCCTCTGCTTACCCTACTGTGTGCGGGATACAGCGTGAAGATTAAATTCGGATTGTGTTTACACGGGCCCTCCCCACGTAAAATATCCTAAATACGAATACAAAAATATCATTTAGCATAGCGTAATAGACTCCCAGGGAGGTTGCTTTACGACTTCTTATTTGGCGTCTTGTAATGAGTTTTGTAACGAGGAGGGTCTCGCAGCATCTCTTTGAAGTTAACGCGTTCTACCCAGCGATGGTAATGTTGGAGAAAATGTGATTTGTTCCGCGTTAAAGGTGGAACGCGAGCTCTTACGTCGATTTTCAAATATATCACGCTAAATTGACAATCGCGGGACATGTAAATATGTACGGAGAATTAAGCCTTCGTTCGATCCTCTTTTATTTTTATTTTTTTGCAGCTTGTAAGATATTGGATTATTTTTTTAGATATATCTTCTATAATTTGTTTTTTTTCACGTTTAACGTTTATTTTTCGGCGTAGTTTGTAACGTCTAGTAACAAAAATGTAGTAAAATGTATCAATATGTTCATATAATAATTATAAAATAAATTAGATGAAGTTTGTAAAATTTTTATATTACTTATGTACGAGTATATATAGCATTGATTTAATAAATATACATTTTTTTCATTATTCACATTACATATTTAAATACAAGCATTTCTACTTTAACGAGGTGAGCGTGTACCTAACTAAAGTTGGCGCTACCTCTAAAAGGGTTCAACTTTCAAGTTACTAATTACGCTTACTGTCTTTACTACATATTAGACTATTAGGGTTCAACTTTCAAGTTACTAATTACGCTTACTGTCTTTACTACATATTAGACTATTAATAATCAATATTTCAGATTTGCTAAAATGACGTAGTTCTGGGGCCCTGGTATCTCAGTCTATTTAGATATCAATTGACTTAGCCTTTGAAAATGTACGCGTAGCTAAATCATAATGTGAAATAAACAAAATAATACTTTGATCATTCCACCCTTCACCCAATTTTGAATATTAGAATATTTATAGATTTCAATACATACAAGAAAAAGTAAAAGAAGGAGACGTAATGAAAATGTTAAATAATAGTAGTCCCAGGTAGCCTAAAGCAATTTTGTCACTTTGAATTTGGTAGGATGCGATCCTTATTACCTTCTCTTACGTAGACTATGTGTCGGCTATTTTACGACTTGCGGTAAAACCAAAAGAAACCTTTCTACTCAAATGTTTTTATTTTGTATGCTCGTAGAATAAATAAGGAGTTTTATGTAAAGGATTTCTAAGGAACGTCAGATCATAGTTTACTGTGACGGAGGTTTCACATTACATTCTTTCCTAAATATTTGCATTTAAAAAATCGTGGCGAAGGGGTACAAGCGTGTAACTGTAACCGGGATGGTAGTGGGTTCGATCGCCATTCGAACACGTGCACTTGCTTCCCTCTGCCTACCCTGCTATATGCAGGATACAGCATAAAGCTGAAAATAAAAAAAATAAAAAAAATGAAAATAAATATGTGAGAAATAAATTAAAGCTATAAAAGAATCAGTTAGCAATCGCTCGTCACATTTTATCCTTGCAATTGTTAATTGTTCTAGTGTTCTAGTTCTCTTCATCTTAAGAAGAAATTCCTCTCTAACTAATGAAGATTGGCAGTCAACTTCGCATGCTTAGTTCCTCTACCTACCCTTAAATTACTTTTACCCCTAAATGCAACACGAAGCGTCAAGCTAAAAAAATCATTACTTTTGTATGTGCCATATTTTTATTATTGCTCGACGCCACCGTGGCATTGTTTAGAATAAATAAATTTTACAGGGGGTGGTTTATTTGATCTCATTAAATTATAAAGAGCAGCATTGGGTCTATTACCATAATTATATGCAATTTGTTTAAATTCAAATACCATACAAAATATCGGATAATATTAGAAACAGAAATTATTAAAATTTAACAAAAACTGAGACCTGTCGTGCCGCAGTGGCATATATGTTACATATTAATATAAGTATATATATATATATATATATATATATATATATGTGTGTGAAAAAATAATAAAATCAAAGATAAGAACACGTTTCAGTGTCCGAGCTACCCGTTGAGATTTCCAGTCTTAAGGGATTCGGATCCTAATTGGACGCGGGCTGCCTCTGGATCGCTGGCCGATTATTTAATCTTTAATATCAATAGAA
>FASU01020034.1:0-12745 GCA_001486225.1 Heliconius pardalinus sergestus | reverse complement strand
TCAAAGTAAAAAAGAATAAAATAAAACACAAAATTACCTAATTCAACCCGCCTGTGCTTCTCACTTCTATACAAATACGCGAAACAATTGTCCGCGTGCACTGCTAGAGGCAAGGCCCTCGCGCGTCTGTGCCACGCCGCGCCCGCTATGGCCCCGGACACAGCGTCCACTACTATTGCTGTTAAAGTTTCTGTGAGGAGAAAAAGTGGGGTAAATTGGAATACGAATATTATAAAAAATTTAAAGATTATTTATCAGTAGCCAAAGTTAACGAAACACTTATATGATTTTCGTGCATACATGCCCCCCACGGAGTCAATTTCTAACTATAAACATAACACGAAACCAACCCTTATGCGTAGGATCATCACTGTCCACCAGGAATAGTACCAGGTTGGGGTTGGAGTACTTGTAGAGGACGGTGCGGTCGGCAAGCGCGCGTCCCGGCGCCCGCACCAGCTCGGAGCGCGCGCGCGTCGCCGCCGCCGCTATGCTGCCGCCAAGGCGGAGCGACCACGTGCGCTGGGCTAGGACTTCCTGAAAATTTATGGTTAATTTCAATTAGTACATAGCTGCAACACAATTTGTTAAGAATCGGGAAAATAGAGAATGGAAAGTCTTAACTATTAGGTTCCCTCTGCTTACTTAGGCGGAAATTGTGAAAAGTTGTGTTGCCATTTCCTGGAGGAATTACTATTTACGATTCCCGCATTGTCCAAAATTAAAGAAACAGTTATACTGTAAATAATATATATAAAAAAATAAACATAAAATGTAATGTCACCAACTTTTCAATACTTAATTTTTAAGTGAAATTAAATAAGCAAACCAATATAGTTAATAAGATTCCAAGTGCCAATGAAAACAATACCAAATCCGGTTTAAGGCCAATCGTGGCACAGGGACACAAGCGTGCAACTGTAAACGCGACAGCTTGTGGATTCGATTCCCACTCAAGGAAATGGAATATTTTCATTTCTTCGGTCTGGTAAAGACGCAAAACGCGGCGTTGAATTCCGCCACTTGACTACTAAGCAATAGATGACAAATTATTTAAAGTAAGCCTCAGGAATAAAACCTCATTTTAGTCATAGATAAATTAAATGAAAGATAAATGAATAATTACTCAAATGTAAATATTACCTTTCCATTATATCTTAATGCATATCCATTGACTTTGCCATTCTCCTTGTTAGCCACATACATATAGAAGTTTTGTACTAATGGTTGTGCTGTATATGGAAGCACCTGAAATCATTTTTTTTAATAAATAACCATTGTAATTCTTTAATTAGCCACAAAAATCTAATATTTATTTATATTATGTCTATGTTTTTGTTTTTCATAATTTGTAAATTCAATGGAATAAAATAGCCACACTACAAAACGTACCAGTTTTATTAGGCTTTAATGATGTAAGAGGTAACACCTTAAAAAGGCACCAAACATAAGATTTGATAATAAATATATGCTAAGTCAGATATAATCAATAAACCAATAAATCATCATTAGGATATCAGTATTAGCAGATAAAATAGAAAGAGGCAAGAAAACAAAAATAAAAAAGATAAAGCATACATAAGGATATTCTCATGAATATTTGTCAATTAGCTTGGAAATATACATAGAGAGAAAGAACCTAGTTTCAAGAATATTCTTCACATTCCGCACTAATTCCAGATATTTCGTATGGAGTATCGGAACTCAACATCGTGTTTTATTTCCAATTTCTGACAGCATGATGGCTTCAGCACGAAAAAAATTAAAAAACACACATAAATAGAAACAAAACACTGACCTGTACATTCTCATCCTCATCCAACAAAACTAAAGCGTGTAGACTCTCCGCATCACGTACGTGTAAAATGGCGACTTGGAGGAGACGGGTGTCCAAATGCAGAGCGCCTTCTCCTGATAGCGCGCCACGTATCGGGTTTAGGCTTATTATGTAGCCGTTGCCTGTTTCCTGGGGGAAATTATTAAATAATTATATTTTAGAATATATATATTGTTATTCCGCGCCTCTTGTTTAATACATTCATGAAAATAATTAATTCCCTTGACTGGGAATCGAACCTGACCACCTCTTATTAATATTTTACATATGCTACTTAAATTTATAATATATTTATAATAAAATATCCTTACTTCATGTTTCCCCACTATAGATAAATACGCGTCGTACGGAGCGTGTCTTGCAGAGCGCCGGGTGAATATTAAAGCGTTCTCTGGGTTCAGGTTAGGATCGTATTTGTGCCATAATATTTCACCTGATAGATTGTCTATGCCGAAAATCTGTAAGAAAATCGAAATTATTATTAGTACACTCTACTGAATTGTAGTTAGTGGAGTGTAATTTTATTTTAGCGTCATGTTATATCCGCACACAGCAGGGTAGGCGCAGAGGAAACCTGGTGTTAAGACACTCCGTTCTGTTTTGCGAGACTCAACCCCGTTTAGCTTCGATACCAGAGAGAAAAAATGAAAATATTAAATATTTAATTATTTCATTTCCACTGGTGGGAATCAAACTCACAACCTATAGCGTTTACAGTCATTTTGTGCCCCTGCACCTCGATTGGCCTTAATAAAGGCCATAGTAATGACATATAATATTTTAAATATATGTGAAATTTCATTAAGAAGTTTTCTAGATTAGTACTTTTTTTAAACGGAGTTTAAATTACAGTATGACAAGAAATAGGTGACGAAGATGTTTTGCAAGGTTTCCTTACATTAATTGATAGAAAAATATGTATGGGAATACAACGTGAATCTAAAGAATGAAATAAAAAAGAAGCGGGCGAAGCCGCGCCTGGGCCATTAGTGGATATAAAAATTACTACTACAAGAATGAAAAAAAAAACAGATTCCGTTTTTTACGTCTAAAAGAGCACGCAACAAAAAAAAATGCATTTAAATAAGAGAAATTTAAAGTAAAACATTGTTGCTACTCTAAACAATGTAAATACAAGATAATAGCTTTAGAGATAAGTCGGCGTGACTATTAAAAAACAAACAGACTATCATAAAAACATACTAAGGTCACTTCATCTTAAATAAGCCATTTATTTAATAGTATCACAACTTTACTCCAAACTCTATCCCGCATTTAGCAGGGTAGGTAAAGGGAACCAAGTGTTAAGACATTCAACTAATTTGGTATAAAAAAGTAAATTTAATATACACACACACATAAGACACCGAAATACGGAAAAAGTATTATTTATATCCATACCTTCCCAGCATCAGTGACGAGTACAATAATTTTATGTAAGTTGAAGTAATCTCGTACTAATGGCGACGTCTCTTCTACTGCGCTTTCTCCTTGCAGGCTCTTTATTAGGTTGAGTAGCTGTTGGTACTGCGTGTGCAAACGTCTGGAGAACGCCGACCATATGGAACCTAAATTTATATTAGAAGAGTAATTTTTAATATCTTTAAATTATTTTCGGTTAGTTGTCAGTATGGTTGGTAGCTTTTTCTTACCATAGCAATTATTCTTTAAGCAGATAAAACGTAATAATTTACCAAATGAAACTAAAACACAAAATTTACATATCACATCACATCTTATATCTCTAGGCTCTATGCTAGATTATATCACATTAATCATAGTACATATATTAAAAACAGCAACGGATACGTTATTCACATAACTTAAATAAATAAGTAAAAAAATATAAAAATACCAGACTGAAAAAGAAATATTACAAATTTGAGTCATGAGAGTTAGAAAAATAGTAATTAAAAGAAGAGCCGAAAGAAAAGGCTCTTATAAAGAAAAGCCGAAGCAACTAGTTTTACCCTCGAACTAGTTTTTCGTTACAAAAACAATTTCAGAGCATATTCACAGCCAAAAAAACTAAAATTCTAGGATTAAACACTACAATCAATTTAATACTTACTATACACCTTGGCAGCTAAAAAAATTAAAACGATTTCAATTCAACAAATTCGAAAATATAGCTTGGAAAATATTTAAATAATCATACATATTAAAAATAGTCAAAACTATTTATATTTAAAATATATATTATATAAGTATAAAATGATACACTTCATACAAATATGTTGAAAAAATTTATAAATGCATTTAAGATTAGTAACATCACAGACAATGACTAAAATATGTAGTTAAATAGAAAGACAACCTAGGGGCCGTCATTGTGTTGTCACAGCATCTGTCTGTAAACGCGACGGTCGTGGATTCAATTCCCACTAGAAGAAAAGAGTTATTTTCATTTCATCACTCTGGCAGAAAAACTAAGTGACTGGCGGATCAGTCAACACGCAATGTCTCTAAAATTAGACAAAAAAGGGGAACAAACTCAGCGTTAAAATAAAAAATAAGAACCTTCTTTTTGATCGAACTCGGATTCTAAGGCGGCCTCCATGTCTGACACTGGGAGGTCAACGAACTCCGCGACGACGACGTTAGCGAGCGCCTCCTCGCGCGTCCACAGTACGCGACCTGAAAACATATTTTTTATAACGATAACAGGTGTAAATAAATATTATTTTGTGTATTGTCTATTATTATTATTATTGTTTCGTAGAAATTTTTTAAAAGACCAAAATTAAATGTCATAAAATTTATTTGGGACCATCCCGACAAAATCCAGGACCATCCCTATCGAACAAAGAAAGAATTATCGAGATTGGATTACTTACTTAAAAGAAATGAAATATTAAAAATAAAATACATTGCATTTTTAACATTATTGAACAGGTTGTTGGGGCAGATATTAAATAAAAATGTTTTATGTACTTTAATAACTACTATACACTTAGTGAGATCTTTAAATATACCATATAATTATTTCAAAAAATAATACACCAAAAAGGAACACCACCTATAATAAAATTAAAAAAAAACATCCAAACCTCCTTGTTGCATCAAATGCACTGCATCATCTGCAGCATTGACTAAAAGTCTACATGCATGTTGTTCCTTTGCGTTTCTAGTACACATCACTGCTAGTAGTTCTGGTTTGGGAATGTTTAGAGTTGGGTCACCAGTTTGAATATCTGGTATTAATTCACCAGTTGCTGATAGGTGGGCTGATAGCGTGAAACCCTGCAATTATTATAATGGGAATTTAAAAAATAATTTGTTACTTATTCAATTAGGCAAGTCGAAGTTGTGGGTTTAATTGCTACTTGAGAGAATTTTTTTTACATTTTTGACTGTGGTAAGAAGGTCTTTGGTAAGAAGTGTGGCACTGATTCTTAGACACTATATTGCTTGAACTTTATGGCCCTTTCAATTTCTTCTATAAGGATTTTTTATTTAATAAAAATAATGAAGAATTTTTATCATTTTTTTAAATTTGTCTTTATTTTAAGGGACTTTAAAGCATAACTATATAATTATTTTTTTTTTAGTAACAAGTTATGGCTAATAATAAAAACTATAAGAAAAATTAAATGTATAAAAATTAATTTAATATATCTATATTTATCTATATAAAAAAATATATTGAAAGATTTAAAAAATGGTGATATTCATTATTTTATATATTTTTTATAATTGGACTGGATAGGTGTTACTTTTCTTATATTATAACTTAAAAACAGAAAACTTAAATTTGGCTATCTTAAATTCTTGTCCAATAGGTACTTATTTAATCAAGTATAATTATAACGTAAAGAATGTTCTAAAAGAATCATCATCATTCACAATTCTACTACAGATTATAAATTATATATAATATTATAAGAAACACTATAACAAAATAAATAAGCAAATTTAAAAAATAACATCTCATACAAACAAAATTATAATCATACCTTAACATTATCATTTGAAGCTTGAACTAAAATATTTCCAAATGCACCATCAATCACAGTGGCACTACTCTCTTTATTTAAATCTATATTAACCTTTTCATAATCATTTCCATTAATAACAATTAATATTTTATCATCCACTATAAAACCTGGTACTGCACTGTTTCCATTTAAGGATTTTAAATGTCCACCATAAGATTTTTCATTTTGTATATAATCTGATAATGATTTGGTTAATATTTGTACTGCATCTGAAGAAACATCCATTGATATGAGGAGACGGCTTCCTCTTTCACCAGATACACAAATGTAATATGGTGCACTCAGAACACATCTGAAACAGATAAACAAATAAAGAGTTTAGTGTTATAAATGTTTTATATTTACACAATTATTATAATGCTTAAGAGTTTGGTTGAACATCCTAATATCAATAACTGCTTTTTTTTGTTGGACAGTCCATCACATTTATTGTTTTAATGTCACCCACTTATAGTGGTTAGAGTTACCTCTCACATTCTACATTTTTTTTAGTTCAACACTGTATTCCACACATAGCAGACTCAACATATAATGGAAGACATGCCTTGACACTATCTTCTCTCTATTCTGTCTGCTATATGCAGGACACAAGGTAAAGATGGGGAAAAATAGTGTAACATAGTATCTTACCCTTCATTAGTCCAAATAGCTGGTAGCTTCGATGTAGAACCACGGTTGTTTCCAGTCACCAAATTATACAACGTAACTTCTACATGGGAACCAAAAACTGGCAACATGTGCACTAACATGTTATTCTGAACCCACCATTCTGAATACTCTGCCATATTATCATCTTGCAAGGTTAATGACCATTCCCACATCAAAATTCCTTAAATAATAAATATTAAACATTGTAATTTATTATTTCATGTTAGGAATATTATATAATAACAAAATTGGTACGGTTGGCTGTTAGAGAATGCTTTTGGTACAAAGCCTAAGCCAGCCTTTTGTACATGTATTTGTTGTAAAAGTGTACACCAAAGAATTAATAATTGATATTTTAACATAATGTATTTAGTAAAAAATATTTTAATATGAAAAAATTATGTTAAAATAATATTAAAAAGAAGTATTCACACTATTTCCCTATAAAAGGGTAGGCAGGCATAGAAGTTCTATTTTACCTGTAGCAGTATCCCACCCTCGAACTAGATAAGGGTTGGATCCAGTAACAGTTGTGACCTTTTCACCGACATGAAGCAATTGTATGTTGCCTGCTGATGCAGTTTCAAACACATGACGCCACACTACTTGACCTAGTATAAATAATGGAAATATATTAAAAATAAAATAACAATTATTAACATTTTTATTTTATATGTTGTTTAGAATGAAAAAAATATTGTAATGGCAGATAAAGCAACTATAAAGAAATGCGTATTTATACATTATCACAATCAGTTGTATATATATTACTGTATTAAAGTAATTGCTCATGTATTTTCACCGGAAATGATTAATAAAATGTAGTTTACCAGTCTTCAAATTTAAGGCAGCCAATACGTTCTCTTCGGTGGCTACTATGATCTTTTTTGCAGTGGATACAGTGTCAAACTGTGCAAATTTTATTCTTCCGACATAAGTTTGACGCCTGAAAACAAAACTCTTTAATTATTCGTTGAACTACGACCCTGCGAAGTCCTACAACTGGCATAACCTTAATCAAATAATTACCAATCGAACTTTCCTATTTGATCTTCGTAAATACACATTGAAAAATTAATTAAGCTAAAAAACACAATAAACCAATTCATGTTGTTCAAAAATTTTAATAAACCCAAAAAACTGGGTTTTAAATTACTTGACAGCACCCCCATTTTTCAATGACTGAAAGTTTTACTTTTTTTATATACAGAATACAAAAACTTACAAATATAGTCATTACTTCAGTTCAGAAATCAGCTAGCATTATTGAATTAATTTACGAAAGTTACCTTATAATTTAAATAACATAAAATAATAAAAATAATCCTAAAATATTATATTGTGCGATAATTTGATAAAATCAATTAATTTGATATAATACAATTTTACTATCCAGAAATGATTTAGTATTATGGCAATTTTAGGAACGCGGAAATACCGCACGGAATTTAAGCCGTTGAAACTAAAGTGAAATATGACGTTACTTTTAAATATTTACTCCAATTACAGTTTTTATTCACTTTTTAGTTTTTGTGAAGTCTAGTATAACTGTATGTTTAAAGTTTATCTTTATTTTTAATTATATTTCCTTTTATATATTGCTTGATGCCTAGTCGTAGCACAGTGGCACAAGCATGTTAAACGCAACGATTGTGGGTCCGAACCCAGCCCTGACGAATGAATTATTATTTATTAATATTTTCATTTCTTCACTCTAGTAACAATGCAAAAGCGCGACGTCATTATTCAAATAATTCTATTTAATAAATCTACCTACAATGGTATTTGCGAGATACAGCGTAAGGCTGATACTTAAATTTTGATATATTTTAGTGCCTACACACAATACTTTTTTAATAATATCGAAAATGATGATTTACACGAGGTTTAAATAATCACAATAAAATTCAAAAACTATTTTCAGATATTTCCATTTTTTTTTAAATAAATGACTATCATTTTAGAATAATGCAAGATATAGTTTTTATTTATTCGTAGCAAGGCATCTCTGATATATACCTAAATATAATTAGATAATTGAGATATAATAGAAATAAAAATGCAATACCGAAAGTAATGATAATGAGTGATAAAGGCCTTTTATAAAACAAATAAAATGCTTAATTATTTTGTTATTAAGAACACTTAAAAAAAACAAAAACTACTAACTACTATTACAATTTAATTAAAAAAATACATATTTTAAACCAACAAATAATTGCAAATACCAACATAAATTACTAAAAAATAAAAAATAAAAAGCGAATAACAAAAAGTCTTTGCTACTATAACAAAAAAAAAACAAAAAAAAACCATAATGAAAGCTATAATCATTTGCGAACACAAAGCGATTCCGTTGGTGCACTAAGTGCATTCAGCGCGGTACAGCTGGGTTCGGTGAAAGCTGTCTAGCCTAGGTCGGCCCTACGTATTGTAACTGGATTTTTTAATAACTAGACGTTCGCTTCGACTGCATTTTATGCATTATAGGGTTACCATTTATATACTTACTTAATTGGAACGGAGATTTTTTTATTTATATAGGTATAACAATCGCTGTTATACGAGTATTGTAAGTATGTTATAGAAGATTGATCGAGATGACATTTTAAAAATAGAATGCCTATTTTTTCTGTTTAGTCTGTATTAGGTGCATTATACTAACTATCACAAGTTTGTATTTTACAACTATTACGATTTTTTATTATTTGCAAATTTCTTTTAAAAGATTTATCAGAAATTTCGAATTTTAATTTTACAATATATAAAACATACAGATAATGCTAAATAAATTCTCTTACATCCAGACGCACTTGCGTATATGGTGACCCTACATATGCATCCTCTCGGTTAAGGCCACGTGTGTCACATCTTGATGATTTATCCTTACAATAAAAGATATTTAAATAATGAGGAGACAATGGCTCCAAGACCATGGACCAGTCGTGGGCCACTCTCTTTGTGATATTTAAAGCCGGACGTTCCTTCAATGCAGAAACCAATTCAACCTTTATATATATATTTCGATGGATTCAACCGATACGGTTACTATACAAAATATGAAATGATTTTAATTTTTTTTTATGATGCATTATTATTCACTTGGAAGGAAATATGGTTTCGTTTTATTTTATAAGCCGTCTCGAGTTTCAAGCGTAATTTTTATGGTTATTTTTATAATGAAAAGTTCTTATTGGAAAATTGTGTTTACAATGTAATGAACAATTATAAGCTTGAGTTTTATTTAGCAAAGCACATTTATATAAAGCTAATCCAAAACAATTTAATATAACAAAATTAAATAAAACAATAACTACATAAAACTCTATCTTATTATAAAAAATATAAAACTAACATAAAGGCAAGTACCACACATAACGAACAAGTATAAAAATCGAAACGCTAAAGTAAAATGTCACAGAATTTGCCATGCAAGTAACCTAAGATGCAAAAAGTGCACTTCTTATTTTTGTCTCAGCGTAGAACTAAATCTAAAAATAGTTTTTAAAACACAGCCTTTGCGCGGCCTATTCACTACTACTGACGCTACCTGGTTGATTATATACCTAGGGTGATTTTCACCTCTATTACTAGAGAAATAAAAGCTACAAATCTATAAACGAGCTTTTCATGCAGAGCTTACACTACATAGAGATAGTTAGGATTGAGTGGATGGTAGTTTGCTGTTTATTCTAGAGAGAAAGAGACAGCGTTGCAAAAAACAAATAAAACCATACAACCAAAACGCTTATATATAACAAGTTAGGTTACTATATTAAATTATACAATTTAACCTTGTTATTCAAAACAAAAATTGAATATAGAGTAAGTTTCTAATTATTCTCTCTGTAGAATATCTCTCTGTCTCGCTTCCTGCAGCAGTGTAAACACGAGAGATCGCAAAGTCCACACTACGTATAAATATATATTCATATATGTATATACAAGTACTGTAGGTACATGGCTGGCGACTGCATTAAACACTGCAATGCCGGAGTAGAGCAGCTTTCGTTCATTAGTTTCTTTTTTACATTACTTGAACCCGCGTGAAAAGGGCCGCGTTAAGTTTTAAATAAAATTTTTCACGCCGTGTTTAACCGGGGCCTTTTAAATATGCACCGTTGGGAATTAGCGTTGGTTTAAATTAAATTGTACTTGTAAAGCGTACGTTTCTTGGATTTTCTCTTTCTTATAATAAAAATTTTAGTCGTTTTATGGAAATGTTAACTATTTTTGTACTTACTTAAGTATATATACTCAAGTTGAATGAGTAGTAGAGTAAGTGTATTTACTCAAGTTGACTTGAATGAGTAACTGATTTTTTTAAAGGGTAATGTAATAATAATTATAATTATTCTTATTCTTTTAATTTCTCATTAAAAATGCCACTTTAAAGATTTAATAACAATTTGCACAGATAAAATAATATTCGTAGTCTCAAAGTAAAATAAATTCCCTCTATATATTTTTATCATTAAAAGGGTAGTTAAGCGTAATGTATGTAACGTATGGATAATTATAAGTAAGTTGAGTAAGCGCATATTACAGGATATGATGTGTTTTAGTCAAATAGAAGCCATAAAAGCGAGTTCCTGTGCAAGTGTGCACGCACGCGTGCCATCTGTCGGCCGCGTCGGTGCGTGTGCGGACTGCCTACTGCCTCCTCGCTAGATAAATCTACACGTTATATGCGTATATGCGCACGTAGCAGGGTAGGCAGAGGGAACCTTGGAACCTAATGTCAAGACACACTATTCTCATTAAGATGGAGATGGCGCGTTGAGTGGCTGAACTCAATGCCGCTTTTTGCCTCGTTACCAGATCGAGAAAAGGATAATTAAACATTTTATGAGGAAATAGGAGTGGGATTCGAACCCACAACTGGTGCCGGTACAATTTTTTTCAATATTTTGTTTTGTCGTAATCTTTGTCGGACATCGTAGCGCAGTTAATGCCATCATGGATGTACACGCGACTGTAGTGTGTTCGATTCCCATTTGAGTGAATGATCAGAAACGATGTCCTGTAAATGAAGTACGGCGATGACTTCGGTGAAGGGTTAAAACTAGGTCCACTCTGACTACCCTGCTATGTAGGAAAAAGCTCGAAGCTGTTTTTATGTAATATTATCATTAGTAATATAAAAAGTCTCATTGTAGAAAAAATGCAATCGTAGAAAAAAATCTTTGTATGCTTATTTGCTTTGTACGCTTCAATTTCTTTCCTAATTCGGTAAAATCTTTAGATTAATTAGGAAAGAATAAGATAATTGACGATTACCGACACTTCATTAAAAACTGATCCTTCTTTTTATTTTTTTAATGTCATTCACCAAAAAGATAAGATGCGTGGGGACTCAGTCACTAGGTAAATAATTAAAATTTAATGTAACCATATATGTATTTGTATATATATATATATATATATTTTTCTAAATGAACTTGAACATTAATGACAAAATTAGGACTTTTATAACCATAAATAATCTAAAAAAACTCTCATATTACGGCATGTTCCCAACTAAATTCTTTAAATACATAGAAGAATTCATTCAGGCAGATCTCGAGAAGCCTCCCGGGCGTTAGAAGACGTCCTTAAGAAAACTTGAGTGGTCCGCTGTAAAATGCATGTATTTTCTCATAAAAATTCTAAAGTGGCGTCATTTAAATTTAGTAGAGCTTTCTTCATAATATAATTGTTTATTCATTATAATATTACACAAGGTAATTTACAAATTGCTTACTTAACTGAAATTAATTTCACAAACATACCTAAGACATACATAGGTGGATTAAATCAAAAATGATCTAATAATAATATGATAAAAAACCGTTTAAAAAAAGGATAAGTGTAAAAATAATTATTAAGGCGAGACGTGACCCTTGATACCTCAATTATACGTGATCTGTAAACTTATAATACGAACTAACAGACTGATAAAAAACACGTTCCTAATAAAAAATGTCTTTATTTGAAAGTTTTTTCTTTTAAGTTAAAATTAAATTAAATCAAAGCAGCTTCACGTTGTACCCCGCACACAGCTGAGTAGACAGAGGCAACCTCGTGGTAAGACACTCCGTTCTCCACTTTCTACCGTAAATATATATTTCATTTCCTGGAGTAGATTAGGATAGAACCCACAACCGTCGCGTTACAGTCACAACCTTGGGCCGCTGCGCCACGACGGCCTCTTTCTAGTTAATTAGCATAAAAGAAACTCCAAACCAACAATTATAACAACACTAGTGGACCCGAACGCGGC
>FASU01020033.1:0-10536 GCA_001486225.1 Heliconius pardalinus sergestus | reverse complement strand
AGCGTCAATGATTTGTAAAAAAAATATTTTATATTATTTATCTGTTTAAATTGTTGTATAGAAAGAAAAAAAAACATTTCAACTTTAATCTGTCTAAAGCTACTGGAGATTCTAAATATTTTAAACCTTCCACAAATTTTTCCTCTTTTTTCTTTTTTACTTTTCTTATCTGTTTTCCTCGGTACTGCTAATATACGAGATACAGGTGAAGCTATTTTAATTTAATTATATAATATTTTAATTTCATTATTTAATAATAGTTATCATATCATACTTATAATAAAACCCTTATTATATCAACTTCAATGACTTCGAATAATAAAAAAAAAACGCTAATAGTATTTTAGAGAATGGTTTTGCAATATTATTATTTATTAAAAATAACTCCTAATATTGCTTAAATAATTTTCTAGTTCAAAATTCAACCTGCAACAGTCATAGAATATTAAAAAATTTTGAAAATATGCTACGAAAATATTTTTTTATGATCTATATTATTCTCTCGATTTTTCTACAAATCATTGATGTTTAAAAACTAATTGGCAAAGCTGTGAAATTTATGACCGTTTTTTTATTTTTAGTTTTAATTTTTATTTAATGTTGCGACGTGAATTTTTAAAATTTCAGTTTAAATTTTATTTGGAGATATTAAAAGAAACACTTTGCAACTAAAAATAGTATAATTTAATAGACTAAGCCTATTTTCGAGATAATATAAAGAAATTAATATTACATTTTTGTTTTTCATTCTATGTTCCTATTGTTACCATTGTAGTACTTTAATTATTATAAATACAACAAATTTGTAACCTAGAGTAAAGACACTCCGTTCCCACTGAGACACTTTTGTTACCCATAGTTATTTATATAAAATAAAATACCTTTGTTTTCAGCCTCCATAAATTGAACAAAGCTAGCCACTAGTTAATCTAATAAGCATGGGCGGAGCACAGTTTTTTTTGATACCCAGTTTTTATGTTCTGGGGAACTTTCTAACCACACCTTATATACGTGGCACCAGTACTATGCGATTCGGCATCTGCCTCCAGCATAGAAGCTGGCCACGTCCCTGTAGCACGTCTGGTGTCGCACGTGATCGTGGGCGGCGGTGATCACTTACCATCTAGTGACCACCTAGGTAGGTACCTCGCACGCTTGCCTTGTCCTTGCCAAAAAAACTCAGAAAAGGCTTTAATAAACCAAGGCCAGTCGTGGCGCAAGGACACAAAATGTGACTGTAAATGCGTCTGGTTGTGGGTTCGATCCCTACTCGAGGAAATATTTATTTAAATTTATATTTCCATTTCTTCGTTTTGGTTTCGAGGCAAAGGGCGGCGTTGAGTTCCGCCACCCAACACGCCATACCTCCAAAATTCGGCGGAAAGTGGGTAACGAAGTGTTTTAATACTAGGTTCCCTCCGCCTACTCTGCTATATGCATGAATATAGTGTAAAGATAAAAAAATATAAATATCTTTCAAAGTTTTGCTATAAGAGGGTACTTAAGTACGTAAACAAATATTTTAACATTAATTGACAATTTGATAACAATGATCATTATTTATAATGTCAGACTCAGAATGTAGACTTATGAGTTATAATCGTAGCTTACTCATACAAGTATTTGAACGTTACAATTCGTATATAACTATATGCCTACGAGTATATAAAATATTAGATCGGTAGGAAAAGAATTAAGCATTATTATTATTGGAAAATTATTGCACACCTAGGAAGGAAAATATTGTTTTTGTAGCCGAAAAGAAGATTCCAAGAAAAAGTACGTAGAGTTTTGTTATTTTCCGCATGTCTATTAAATGACGTCTTAATAGTATTGCGTATTATGAACGTGATATTTTATTCTATGGGCAATAAAAAATGTTTTTAAAGATTACCTTTATTATTGTAAAAATACACAAGTAAATATAATAATAATACTCTTAATCACATTTAATATATCACCATTGACAAAATTCTAGACTACTAAACTCCTTTTGTCGCTAATTTGGTTATAAGTTTCATTTTCAACGATATCTAATAATATTTCGACCATATTATATACTTCTTCGTAGCTAGTGTATAAGGGTGCTGGAGTGAGTCTTAAAACATTGGGATCCCTGAAATCTGGAATGACTCCTCGATCTTTCAACGCTAAAGATATCCTATAACCCTCGTCATGTTCCAAGCAAATATGACCACCACGTTTCTCATCTTCTCTAGGGTTGCCAATGGAGAACCCGTATTTTACCAGTTTCGTGTCCACCAAGAACATCAAATAAGATGTGATTTTTAAAGCTTTTTTTCGAATGTTCGATATACCGGCTTCTAGGAAGATGTTTAATGAACCTTCCAAGCCTGCCATCGAAAGGAGATGTGGAGTACCGATCTGCCAGCCGTTAGCGTCCTTTCGATGATCAAACTCCTGAAGTAGTTTGAATTGGGTCTCTTTCTTGTTTCCAAACCATCCCGCTAATCCTGGGAGTAGATGGAAATGTTTTCTATTTATATACAAACCGGATGCAGCTCCAGGGCCACCATTTAAATATTTATATGTGCACCAAACTGCAAAATCAACGTCTAAACTTTTTAAATCGACTTCAATACTACCAATTGCGTGGCAAAGATCCCAACCTATTATTATATCTCTTTTCTTTGCTTCAGCGCTAATTTTCTTCATATCCAATATTTGAGCAGATCGATAGTATATCGCAGGTAGCAGAATAAGAGCTACATCAGGAGTCATCGCCCGTATTATGTCATTTTCGTCCATAAGAGTGTCTTTACAGGAGATGATTTTCACAGCATCTTTGGGATCATATCCCTTTAGCCTTACCTGACTGTCTACAGCATATCTATCTGTTGGAAAATTAATGTCATCCACTAATATTATATACTTGTCTTTGTTTGGTTTATAAAACGTACTGACTGCTTGGTGAATATTCACTGTGGTGGAACCATTTATAGTAACTTCGTCAGGATCTGCTCCTACCAACTCAGCCATCGTCTCTGCAAGATAGGCTGAATACATATAATATTTGTTATTATCCACGTTCCATATTTTGACACCTTCAGATTTCCATTTTTCTATTACTTCTAATATTCTCTCTTCAGCGTCTGTTGAAGCCAATCCCAGAGAATTACCACACATATAAATTGTGTTCTTCTTCAAATAAAATCTTTTTCTAAAATGGCCTAATTTGTCGTTATTATCCAAAAATTTGGCAAATTCGTGGCCATCTTTGAAGTTCATGTCCATTTTGTAATAAGTAATAAGCTCTTTATTTAGACAGGGAGTTAGATGAAGTATTTGCGTCTTAATGTATTTGGACATACGAGAACTATCTTTTATACTTAACTGACATGTTTTATAATTATTGTTTATTAATTATTATGCTATTATTTGAAACAATGATGTTTACATCACAATTCTAGAAGCGGTGACCATGATGTGCTAACTGCATGGAACTACTTTGCCCCATTAAACATTAAATCGTTTTTGTACATACCGACATAGTTTACTAAGTTATAGATATTCACGTAACTTGAAATGTTATTAGGAAGAAATTGAAATGTATTAAATGTTTTCATTTATCCGATTTTTTTCAAAAGAAAAGAAGAGCCGTTCGCATCATCCCTTCACGCAATGTCCCGAAAATTCAGCGGTAAGCGAACAACGGAGTGTCTCAACACGAGGTCCACTCTACTTACCCAGTTATAATCTGGATACCGCGTGAAGCTGAAAAATAGAGTCGTAGTCTTTCTAAAAGTTAAAAAAAAGCTTTTTAAATATTTTTTTAGAGATAGAAAATGACTACAAAACTATACCTGAAAATACTATATTTATTACTTTGAAGTAAAGAAAATTGGAAAAGAGTAAATTAAATTATTGACAAAATTATGATATCTGGATATTAGGGATAACTATTTGCTATTTTAACCCTGTTTTTTTTAATCGGTGCTAGCTAAAAATAACTACCACTAAATACATTGAACAAAAGACTTATTTTCAAGTATAGTTGTGAAGTAATTTTTTTATTACATTTATAAAGAATATGTCCTACGTTAGACTTTTATATTAAATATAGACATCCTACAACTAAGGAAATATAACTGTGGGAAAATATTAGTAAATAATACTGATAATGAGGATTAAGTTATAAAAGTGATAGGTTGATTCAGATTCGGTGAAAGTGTTTTATTGATTTGTAATTTGTTTCGCGTTACTTCGTTTAATCTTGACGCATGTTTTCTTTGTGTTTTCTTACGGAGAAAATGTTTAGTGACAAATCACTACATTCTTTATTTTATTAATTTATAAAGTATAAGCATTTTATAAATAGGGATTGAACTCATGACTGTTAATCGGTTGGCTATATGAAAATTGCGCTAGATTTCCTTTAGTTCATTTCCTTCGTGAATCTTCAATATATCATAGATATTAAACCATTTACTCGGTTAAGTAATATTACAAAATTTATTTTCATTTATTTACTATATATATAATAAAAAAACGACTTATTTTTTGCCAATCACCAGTTCACTAAAGCTAATATCTGAGATATTATCTATCTATTATCTGAGATATTGACCTGAAAAGAACCGGCGCACGAAACGGCGCGAAAGCTGCTGAGCTAAGTCTATTCGCCACTCCATCAATAGGATGTACCCACTGTTATTTGAAGTCAATGAAGTCAAAGTCAAAAAGTAGAATCGACAGGATCCACGGGATCTCCATTCAAGAGTACTTTCGGTTTAAAAAAGTGTTAGGTATTCTGAAGTTTAGTTTTTTTATCACTAAGTTTCTATCAAAATTTTTAACCTATATATCTCTATGTAGTAATTTAGTACGTGTCTTAAAATATTGTATATATCGCGTGTATAAGTTTCAATAATGTATTTGTTTATAATATTGAACCAACGACCTACGTCAATTATTCCAAACACGCCTAGCCTATGTAATCTCGCATATTTATTACGAACCATTAGATAATATGTTTATAAATGTACACCCTGTAACCTAATCAGTACACGAGTGACGTATACAGCGTGTGTAGATTACGTTGATAACAAGAACCTAGGCTTAGTATATTTATAATATTATCAAATACCTAAAAGATCTAGATTCTAGATGATTTTTCCCAAAATTTCATACTTGTTCAGTACTAGTATTCTTAGTGTATAGGGTTCCATATCTTAAAAAACATAATCATTAGGTATGAGTGTCTATGCATTGCCTTTTTTTCGGTCTTGAGATTAATGCTGTTAGCCCTATTGGCTTTTACAGCGACACCGGTTGGGTAAGGAAGAGGGTACTCTGTTCCTGAGGAAATACGCATGCATCCCTATTTTGTTCTATTTATTGTGTAATTAAAACCGTTAGGAAACCACGCTGGGGACTAAAATTCAAAAAACTTTGCAATAGATGAAAACTAACAGTAGTGCAAATAAAGAATAATGAATTGTTTTAGGTGTATATCACAGGAAAAAACTTATAATTTGTTACGGAACCCTCGACCCGATTTATTTATGTTAAATTAGGTATTTAAATGTTTTTAATGCAGTGTTTGTTATATATTATAACTACTGCGTAGGTGGTGCTGATAAGCTGTTGCAAATAGATGAATTGCTCGAATTGACTATCTTTGTGCAATAGAAGATGTGTATTGGTTCCAATCTTAGAATTTGTTAATTTGTTTAGCTTCACCCGCACACACAGCACAGCAGGTGAGGCAGAGGGGGATCTAGCGACCAAGTGTTAAAATGCAAAATAGTTATACGCTGTGCCGCTTGGGCACTATGCCTACAAATAGGTATATTTTTTAAAATAAATAAGCCGGTACAAAATATCCTGGACATACGAGATATTACGAAGAAAATATTTTAATAAGTCACAATCATAACTGACAATAAATGACGTAAGTCGTCAATAAAATACCAAAACTTAAATATATAAACAAACGAAAACTCAACAAAATGAAAAAACTTCTACCAATCTTATATACTAACATAAAACTAAGAAGTTTTACAACGAGTTCGTGTAGTACGTGTATATATTGTCCGCCGCCCACCTACGGACCAACGGAAACGCAACGGTCAGAAATGATGAACGGAATTAAAATATTAGCGGCGAAGACTTCTGGCACTATCATGGCATCATGCACTGTTATGTTTCAGGTATTATTATTATTATTAACCAATTTAAAACAAGGAGGTTCTCGATATGATGAGAATATTATAATTGTGTTGTTACGCGATTGTGGTTATTCTTTTTTCACGCGACCTACGTCGTATTTCAGAGATAGATCAGTGCTTTTTTAATTATCAACCCACCCAGAACAGTAAATCCATGAAATGCTATGTTGCTAGTTTCTACTCAAACCAGCGAAACTTATAATATATATTAAAAAATCATTTAAAGGCAGGATCTCGATATGAAACCCACGACGACCTTGGCTCATGTCACTTCCTGCGCGCAGCATCTACATCATCTGGTCAGGACTTCACCAATTATTCCAAACTTCGAGTCCTACAGCAACAAGGAGCATATCTTTCTTGTACATCTGACAGGGAGACTATAGCGTATACTCTGCAATGCCCGTTATATCTGTTTGGGGAACTAAAGAATTACCTTTTGGATACAGCAGCAAGGTAGAAACCTTCCTTCTGACTTCTTTTGTCTTAAGACTAACAAATATATTCTACTACTCATAATATTAATTTGTTTTGTAATTAATTAGGTGTTTTTACCACAATTGGGAAATAACAGACTTAAAGGCACAAATCAGAGGCGACATACTTAGGATTAATCCGGAACAACGAGCTATAGACTTAGTGCAAAAAGCTTGCTTCGCCGGTTCATTAAGTAATTCCAATTTTTGTGAACAAGAGAGAATATATGAGATGACTGGAGAAAAGTTGAGAAGATATGTGGAGACGAACTTTCAGTCTAATCGGTGTACTGTAGCGAGCGTTGGGGTGCCTTTTGACGAGACGGTGGAGATGGCTGAACGTATCAATACTAGCCGGGTATGTGTAATACATATGCATCATGCTAGTGAGATAAAAACTTCTATTAGTAATAAAAAAAGGAATAAAATTTTATTGGTCATAATTTAGGATAAGTACAATAATATATTTATATATAAAAATTAAAAAACACTCCGTTCCCATTGAAACATTTCCGTTCTCCACTTTCCGGCGAATTCCGAATGCATTGTTCCGAATGCATCGTTACCAAATCAAGAGGAAATGAAAATATTAAATATTTTATTTTCTCGAGTGGAAACCGAACCCACAACCTGTCATACTCGCAGTCGCATGCTTGTGTCCCTGCCCCTCGACTAGCCTCAAAAAAAACCTCGCTAAGGCTTTTGTACTGAAAAATTAATTTGAACTTACTAATAGCTTATTTTGACAATTTTTAATCTTCATTAGACAAGACAACCAATGGATAACGTTGGAATACAAATAAGAATATATTTGTTACAGGATAAGCCCTTATGCTTAGAACTGCCACAATCAAGTCCACGAGGTGGTTTTGAGTACTATGACTTGGGTTCAGGCAGTGACACTTGGATTGTCGTAGCTATTCCCGGTTGTGGAACTGATGATTTTCTGTGAGATAAATCTCTATTTATTTTTTTATTGCTTCACGCTGTATTAGTACAGGCAGAGGAAACTACTTTGTTCTAACCTTTTTTTATTTAGTAACATCTACATATTTTTTTAAATAATTTCTAGTAATCTCCAGAAATATGCAATATTAGCGGCTGCATGTGGAATGGACACTTTACAGCAAGGAGAGAGCGAGTATAATAAAATTCTCCAGCCGCCGCTCGGACTTATGTGTGGGAACGACGTGTTCACTTCTTATAGAGCTTTTAATATATCATATGCTGATACAGGAGTTTTTGGTAAAGGAAGTTTAAAAGAATAAGATCATTAAACTAATAAGAGTCCATTTTTCTCCAATATTTTTATGACTACTTTTTTTAGGTATAATAGCGAAGACTAAATCCTGTACAATTGGCAGAACAGCCTTTGCAATGTCAGAGTTCTTAGCTAATATTGGTGATTTGGATTTCAAGCAAATTGAAATTGGGAAAAAACGCCTTCGTAAGTCGCTAGGTGGCTCAAAATAAAAATTGACTTACAACGTTAAATGTAAATTAATTGACTGCTCCAATTCTTAATATCGAGTATCCAAAACCAAGAAGCCTGTCCAACGCACCTGTACTAGCTTCCTCTGGTGTTACACGTGGTTGTGGGCGGCGGTGATCATTTACCATCAGGTGACCCCTACGCACGTTTGCCTTTATTGCATGTCCTTTCCATAAAAAATATTTAAAAAATATGAAAATTATTTTTAAATGTGTAAATCTGACAAATAGGCTTTAGGCAGAAGGGAATCTGCGATATATGATATCTTGAGGTATTGCTTGTTGAGTGGTAGAAGTCAAAGCCTCGCTTTGCCTCGTTACCATACCTAGGAAATTAAAATATTTAATATTTAATCCCACAGAGAGGAAGTCGAACCCACAATCACTGCCTTTCTTAACTCATTTGTGACCCTGTTCCACGACGGCCTAAACAATATATGAGCATAATATATTTTAAAATTTTAAACATCAATTATATATTGCAGATTTAGGTTTAGCGCAACACGAAGAAAATAGTGCAAAATTATCCCAAGGATTCGCGTTACAAGCTTTCCACAATGAACAGATGGACAGTGTCGATGATTTGATTGAAATGATTGATAAGATACCTCTAGATGAGATAAAGCTCACCGCGAAGAGTTTGGCGGGAGGATGTAAGTATTTGCTGTTTTTGGATTCTGTAAGTAGGTACCTCAAAAGGTTAAGGTTACTAAAACCGGTTAAATGCGAATAAAATTTCTGAATTTTGTCAACGGGAAGTACAATTTATAAAAGTTGACGAACTTAAGTTGGCGGAATTGTGCACTCATTTTGTACGAAATCAACTACAATTTTATGTTTGTCTCTCTCTTTTCTATAAAATATTTCAAAATTTTCACATTCACATTTTTGGATTTTTTTTCTTTATTTATACAGCAGGTTCTTCCTTCACTTCCGGCCATAAGATCATTCATGCAACGTGTTTGCTGCTTTTTAAAAATATATAAAAAAATAAACTATAATAATTGTTTATCCATAGCCGGAAATATGGCGGTTGCTATCGTAGGAGACGTAGGCGCTGCTCCGACTGACCAAGAAATATTCAAGCATAGATAAACTAATATACATACGAGTATATAATATATCATTAAAATATTGTTGTTTTATTTATGTAACTTCGCGCTTCATTCTGAATATAGCAAGGTAGAGGGAACCTGGGTGACACTCTTCCGTCTGTTCCGATTAAGGCACTTTCGTTCCTTACTCTCCGCTCAATTCTCGAGGCATTGCGTTTTGAGTGGCGATACTTATCGCAGTGCTTTACCTGCTCACCATAGAGAAGAAATGAGGAAAAATAATATTTAATTTCTTTGAATGGGAATCGAACCCACAACCTGTCACGTTTTCAATCACACGTTTGGGGGCTTGCATATATTTATTATTTGGCGAGTATATTTTTTCTTTTATTAAGGCGTGCCGAAAAGGAGATAAATAATTATTTTACCATTTTTTCTTTGACGATTTGTCCGTATGTCAAATAATGACAGATGTCACCACTTAGGTTATTATAATCTATGGCATTACTAATTTTGTTTCGCTGCTAATAAATATACTTAATTTCTATTAATTTTTAAGTAAAATACAGTTACATTGACAAATAAAACAATGTTCAATCTATAACATTTAAAATTATCTTACAAAACAGTAAAAATGATCCAAAATACTTTACAAAATACAGCAAAATGTAAGTAAAATTTTTAAGGTTATGTTATAAAAGTCTTATTGATTTTTTATCTTTTAAGATTTTGCTTACAGATTTGCGGTTTATTAACGTGAAAACTGCTATCAGTTGTATTAAAGAATGTTCGCCGGCAACAAAACCTCGGCTTTCGCCAAACAATTTAGATGTACTATCAAAGGCGAAAACAATGAATTTCAGCCCCCATAGTATTATCTTTGATATAAACAAACAACAAGAAAATAGAAAGAAAGATCCACTCACTTATATACCAATAGTAAATCCTAGGTCTATTTTGCCTTTAATTGATTCAAATTGGAGAAAAGATGAGATTGGTTTGCCGGCTATTGATCAAGAAGAGAAACAAGCTGTTAGATTGATTGTTATTCGAAGGAAGAAAATGAAGAAGCATCAGAGAAGGAAGTTGTTGAAGAGAATGAGATATCGTTGGGCTAGAGTCAGTATAAAATATTTTTTATATCTTCACCACTCTATCATTACCACTAGGTTCCCTCTGCCTACCTTGCTATTTGGGAAAAGCGAGAAGCTGCTTTTTAAAATTCAATACACTAAAAAGATAAAAGCCATTTACTGCAAAAATTTAAAAATATATTTTTTAACTCTCATTCAAACTTTTTGTAATATCTAAAATTTAAATGTA
>FASU01019980.1:7144-29816 GCA_001486225.1 Heliconius pardalinus sergestus | reverse complement strand
AAATTATTTTTTATAATTTTAAGTGTTATTGCAATTTTTATTTGAAAATGTATAAAAAATGTAACTCGAACTCGCGCCTCTACAAATCTATTTAAGTGCCCTGACCGTTAAGCTATATATTCCCATCAAACTACATTGATATTTTTATACCTCATATTAAGACACAATTCTCTTACTTTTCACTTAAAAAGAAAAAATATTTTAAGAATAACTTAAAACAACATCATGTCTCTTATAAAAAATCATTGCTAAGCATAAAAAAAATAATTTCGCCTATACAAAACAAACAAACACTCACGTATATTCAATGGATTTCTTAGTCGAAGGTGGGAGTGGTAACGAGTTCAAATCCACCTTGAGACCTCCTCGGGCTGCTTCAATCACTGAATCAAAACCTTTTGCCGCCCGTAGATGCTCTTTCGCTACATCAAGGTCACCTGTTACAATTAATTTTTGAATTATTGAGCAGAAATAGGCCATCGTGACGCAAAGAAAAAGCGTTTCGCTGTAATCGGTTGTCAGTTTAATTCCTATTTAAAGAGAAAAAAATATTTAGCATTTCCTCGTTCTGATATGACAAAGGTAGGTGTTGAATTCCGCCACACAAAATGCAATGATAGTGGTTTCCTTAAATTATTCTTGTGTTTAATAATCGTTACTATAAAAGGGCATGGTTTGGTTTCTCACCGTCCTTTTTGGCCAATATGGCGGCATCTTTGAACAGTTTCTGCCTTTGCAACAATAATGTCAACTGCTTGTCGTATTTACTGGGCGTGGTGGCAGGTGGGGCTGCCCTGCTGGGTTTGGGCGTGGGGGCGTTGCTTGAAGATTGCGAGGGGGCAGGGCTTGGTCTGTTGGGAGCAGGCCGAGACTGGAAATACAATGTAATTTTGTCAAAGAACGCTAATATTATATTTTATACTTTTAATTATTAAAGTATCTTAGTCTGATCTAGCAAAATAAGACATCATTTCAATAACTTTCTGTACAGTCAATTAGTCATGACCGTCATAAAGTTAGGCTTTCTGAACTTTTGCTCATTATTCACTCTCAAAAAGTGTATAATCAACAGTAATCCAAATCCCAAAATTGTACCGCAACCATCATCTACAAATATAGAAAATCTACCGATCATCCAATGCTTACTACACCACTCTTACGGGGATCGGATGTCGTCATTGGATGTATTGGATTAATCTTTTAAACTCTTTCATTTAAGTAAAAAAGAAAACCCACAAATGTCTGCTGTTTGACTATTCTACTTATGGATGCATTACTTTACTATTTTGCCTTACATCTTCCTTTTAAAACAAAAAAATATCAACTTACTCCTGACTCAGTGGGCAGTGGTGCATATCCATTGGGCGTGGGCAGGTCGTCCACAGGAATAGGCCTGCCTGCAGCGTGCGCCTTCACTGCGTCCTGGTACTGCTTCACTATTCTGCCCATGCGACGAGCTTTGGATGTGTTGCCTTGCTCCTTGGATTTGGATTCTTGGTCCTATTCAAAAAAATATTTAAGTGTCTAGGAGGCTAGATAGTCACGACCAAGGAATCGCTAAGCAACCCTTCACGCAATATATCCCACTGTTTGCATTAGAGCCAAGAATCACAACAATCAGATATTTGAACCTTCAAATCATTTTCCAACCTTTATAATAACTTAGTCAAAAATAACATCATTCGGTCACAGTATTCATTATAAAAATAATATGACATACTTTTTCTGACTTCATATGCGGTAATTGTAGGTTCGATCCCCCCTCGGAAGTCTGAATTATTTTTACTGCTCCACTCTAATAACACAAAAAGAGTTAAATTCCAGCACGCCACACTTATTCATACAAAAAATGTAGGGTAAGACTTGTCACTGGGCTTTATGCAGATAAATAGGCAGCTATCCTGCTATATGCGTGATACAGCATGAAGGTATTTAATTACATACCTGGAAATACGCAAGTCTTTGTTTTAAACCTTCATCCATTGTGGAGGCTGTTATCAATCCCAAAGGCTCAGGTATTGGTTCTGGGGCAGGTTCTATAAGAAAATATAATTATTAGTAAATTATGTATTCCTGGTTGAAAGTCAGATCAATTTTAGATAGATAGATTTTTGAAAATAAATTATTGGTATAAACCAAAACGTATTTAGTAAAAAGTCTAAATTAAAACATGTTTCAAGGTTCATTTTACCAATATTATGATTATATTTTAAGACATAACTTAAACATTTCTTTATTTATCTATATTTATAATAACATAGGATGTATGCTGGTATTTTTCTATGTATGAAAGATACTATCTGCCTAAATTACCCTTAACCTTACGACCTTGAGGACGTCATGGCGCAGTGAGTCCACATTTAATTGCAATTCCTACTCTTTCTATTTTAATTTTCTAGCTCTGATAGAAAAGGCGCATCACTCAACACGCTATATATCGCAAATTAACAGGTACGTAGGAAATGGAGTGTTTTAACACTTATTTCAGATTAGATAATCAGGCAGAGATCTACCTACCCTGGTAAATGTTGGATACACAGTAAAACTAAAAAAAATCTGATATTAACCTGAAGAATTCTGTATTTGCTCTTCACTCTTCTGTTGTTTAAACGCTACAGCTATACTTTCCGGTGTAGGTAACTCATTCAAATCCATATCTTGACCCGATTTGTAGGCATCTAATACAATGTCAAATTGTTTCACTACTTTTAAATATTCTAATGCCATAGCTTTTTCCCCTGCATGTTTACTTGATAGGGCCGCGGCTTTGAATTCTTCTTTTCTTTCTAGAAAAAAGGGGTTATTATAATATTATATTATTAAGCACGGCTTCACCCGTTCGTTATATTACAGGCCAGTCGTAGCGCAGGAGCTGTAAAATCGATCGATTGATTATGGTTCAACTCCATTCAAAGAAATAAAATATGTATTTAAATTTATATTTTCAATTTTTCGCTCTGGTGTCGAGCAAAACGCGGCGTTGAGTTACACAAAGTTCCCTCTGCCTACCCTAATGTAAATAAACTAAAAAAGTAACCTATGTGTTATTCTGATATATCGGCACATTACCGTAAAGTTAGATTTTAATCTGTAGTAGTTTTTGCGTAAAAGTAGAACAAACGTCCGTCCTCAGAAACTTTCACACTTATAATATTAGTGGGATTTATTGAATAAGTACATAAGGTGTCATATTAGAAATAAAATATAAATATAAGATTTAATTGATTGACCGATTTGGATAAAATTATATAAATATAAAAAATGTATCTATATAATAACATAAGTCTAGTAGTAGGTAATATAATGACAAAAACGATACTAGAAAGAACAGACCATGAGTTGATGAGAAAGTTTTACAATGTATTGTGCCTGAGTATTAGAATCCACAACCATCAAGTAAAATGGAAAACTGTGCATTTGTTATAATCAATATTTGATTGTAAAAACAACCATGTTTTGCAAAAAACACCAGTTTTTAATTAAATGTATGTTATAATTAGTAATTACTTAATATCATTTGCAAGCCAGCTGCTTTAGCAGGATCTATATCTTCAGTCGGTAAAGGTGGAGGAGGTTCTTTAGGTTCAGGGGGTGTTGTAGCCCTTTCACGTTTTGGAGGTGTTGGGGCTGTTGGAGATACATCTTCTGGTGTTGGTATGGAAGTGGAACGAGGAGGCGGCACTGGTACATTTTCTTGAGCTTGTTGGACGTTAGCTTTGCCGAGACTGACAGCTGGAGGAATATCTTCATCTTTAATTGGTCTTCCTGCTTTTGCTTGTTTTAGTAAATCATTTAATGTTTTGAGGCCTCGGGTAAACCTGAAGGAATAATAATGTCATGAGAAAAAGTGTAAAATACATATAATACCGTTAGGTTTATTAAAACAAACTACCGTGTTGAACAAACAAGAGTTTGGTTGGTTTAGATTATTTTCTACACAATCTATATAGCAATATGGCATTACACCAACTCTTTATAACAACAGCATTACATCAGTATTAAATAAAAGATAGGAACAAGTATTATGGAGTTTACACTGTATTTCAAATGACAATACACAAAGAATAACTTTCGGTGATTAGGACTGTAAAGCTATTAATGTAAAAGTAGAAAAATTTATTACGAAAAACATATTTTATTACTTCATAGTGGTAATTAAACTCTCATATTTTTACCACTGCACCACTCATAAGTGGGTAGTAAGTGGCTAAACAAGAGATTCTGCTGCTTACATAAAAATAAATATTATTATTATAAACTTACCGTCTAGCTTTACTACTTTCATTATTTTCCTTAGCAGTTTTCTCAGCAGCTGTATAATTAGATATTCTCTCTTGTAACAAACGAATTGTGATACTTTCGTTGGCAGATGGTGGTGGAGGTGCTGGACGTATGATGCGTGGCTGTTCCTGTGGTGCTTCATCATCTATGGCTAGTTCTTGTAATTCATTTAGTAAATCTGGGTCATCTTCGTCACCTGTTGTTATTTTATTGAATTTATATATTCTTATTGAAGTTGTATTATGTTTTAAATTTAAATAATTATAATATAAATATTTCATACATGTCAATGTTTAATTTAAAAATTATAAATTTCAGTAGTATGTGGTAAAATTGGAGAGTATGCATTGTTTGTGGGTTTAATGCCCACCAAGAGGAATAATATTATTTATATTCATAACTCCAGTCTGATTCAAAACGAAATATGGAGTTGAATGAAAAAACATCAGTTACAAATTATGTAAAATTAGGTTATCTTACAGTACCCTACTTCATACCTTCTGCATGTATGAGTATAAAAAACTAAAGAGGAAAAAGTAACACTTTGTTTCCTTCGTAAAACATAAATCCTTCTATCTATGATTGATCACACCTGAAACATCCTCATCTGAAGGAATATCCTTCAAACTAGCAGCAATCATAGCATCAAGATCTGCTGGTGCAGCAGGAGCTGGTTTCCTAGGTCTCGGTTTACGAGCTCCACTTATAGCTGCCAGTTCTGCTTCCAGGTCTATATCATCATCTGAGAGATCCATTGGCTCATCAACATCCACATCAGGGATGTCTAGCAACCCAAACTGTAAATTGTAAAAATATTGTTGATACTTTTTTCTTTAAATGCATGTTATCTTACATATTGCAGAATAGGCAGAAGGAACCTATTGTGCTCAATTTTTTGAACATGGTGTGGTGAAATTCAAAGCCTTCTTTGTCTTGTTACCAGAGAGGATATGAAAATAATTAATTCCCCCGAGTTAGAATAGAATTCTCAAGTCACACTTACAGTCAGATACTGTGCAGCTGCACATCACCAACAACTTCACTTGATAATATTTAAATAAAAAGATATATTTACTGTGTTTTTTCTTTGTAACAAACTGTTGTTACATAAACACCTACTAACTAGCTATAAATAGAGCATTAACAAATAAAAGCGGAACTAGCAATAACTTTATATAAAGACAATTACAATGACTCACCTGGGATAAATTACCTCTAGGTTTCTTAGACATATTTATAAATATTTTTAAAAGATTACACTTTAGAAATTTGATTAAGGAAAAAATTGAAGATCTTACATATATAATTGAAATTGAAAACTCAGCTACACATAAATGTTAGACTTGATAAACAATGCAATTGTGTGTAATAAGAAATATATTGTATAATGCTAAAAATTATAAGAAAACAGAAATTTGTTACATGTCTGGGCTACATTAAGCGTTTATTTTAAAATTCCATTGGTTACAATATATTTTTGAGGAATATTAGAACGCACAAACACAAAATATAGGAAAACACAACTTGCTGTCAACGCCAATGTCAATATCATATGAAATTATTTTGTTAGTCATTTTCTTATACGTATATGTATAACAGTGGGTGATGATGACCTATACGTAAGTTACGTACACAGGTTTCGTATGATTATAATTGATTTCTTTGAAAAATATATAATAATAAGCCGTTAAATATTTTGAATATTTTTTAAATTAACAACTCATAATTTATTAGTTGAGGATATAATTATTTGAAAAGAGGAATGATATGTTTAGGAAGTTTAATTTTTTATACATATATTACATTTACGTAAGAAGTATAATATTTTAAAAGCGCTTAGATAATATTAATATTATTTACACATCTGAATTGTATTAATATATTTTGATAATCACGCAGAAAATTAATTCTTTTAAATGGCAACTTTAACACAACACGAGTTTATCGTCTGTGCTCTGCTGTGAGAGTGACGTATGAACAGCCGAAACGAAAACGAAAGAAAAGCCTCTTGTGCCGTTGTTATCTTCTATCATTTCTGAAGAATGGAGACAAACGGCCAGGCTAATGGGCTTAAATCTAAAAAGAAAGAAAATGGTGATGGGAAGGATAATTTGTGGTAATTGTTCAATATTCATTTACGAGTTACATGCAGCATCCATATAGGGTATCCAATGTGTCACACCTACGTGATGTCAAAGAATTGTACCTGAGAAATATGTGACCTAGCTGCAACGTCTTGCCTTTGTTTGTGTATAAATCATATGTACCATACGCGATCACTTAAGCCGAACTCGAGTGAGAGTTTACTGTTACACTTTTTCTACATATTTTCTTTAAACACAGTGATTTATTTGCAGGTCATCTATTCTAGAGGAAGTTCAGAACCAAGGTAATACAAAACTTCCTTCTAACAAGAATGTTCTAGTGTTAGGCGATAATGAAACTGGCAAAACGACACTCATAGCAAAGTTACAAGGAGTTGAGGATCCAAAGAAAGGATCGGCCCTCGAATATGCTTACATAGACGTTAGAGATGAATATCGTGATGGTAAGTGTATTTATAATTGTAAACAGTGATAAAGTTATTGAACCTTATGATATCAGAATTCTATTTGATGTTTTGAAAACTTTAGTTTTTAATGTAAACATAAATCCTTTTCCATTTAGGCTGAAGTTATTTCTAAAATTTAATTCCGGACTTTGTTATGTGAATTTCACCATTCATACTTTAGTACTTAGTATGTAGAGAAATTGAAGAAATTTAGGTCATTTTAGGTCAAATTTATGTCATTAATTCCAATTAAAAACTTTGCAGAAGATCAAATATATATTATTTTGATAATAAATTTAGCATTATTGAATTTGACTTCAAACAATCTAGGTGATTTTTATTGTTGACATTAAATTAAAAACAATATTGGCACTATTAAATGAAACATTAGATATAAATTTTATATATGCTTGTCCCATATTGATTATAAATAATTTGACTTTTTATAAATTTCCACCAGGTCATCCAATTATCATTGCTTAGAGCCAAAATTAATATAATTAAAGAAGTATTTATAGATTCAAAATGTGTAAATATTTAATTAAAAAAGTTCTTTATTTCCTGTGGAATAACACTATAAATATAAAAAATATTTAATTACAATTTCCTTTGTAGATCACACTAGACTTAGTGTATGGGTGTTGGACGGGGACCCGGGCCACACTAACCTCCTCAAGTTTGCTCTGAATGAGGAAACCTTCCCGCATACACTGGTCCTCCTAACAGTGGCCATGACTACGCCATGGGGTGTGTTAGATCAGTTGCAGAGCTGGGCGTCTGTGCTAGGTGATCATATAGACAAATTAGATCTCACACCTGGTAAGTCAGTTTTTATGTTTGGAATGTTGTATAAACTTCTGTTCACAATAGAACTTCTGTTCATGCCTTCGCTGGGTGGCTTTATATATTTTTATGAAGAAAGAAAGGATTGATTGATTGATTTCTTGATTTATGGTGTTTCAATCGTACCAGTGAAAGAGAAGATTCTACATGAATCCAGGGTCCTTTGAAGCCTATTTAAAATTCAAATTCGTGAATTCATTCCCCCTTGTGTCTAAATTTCTTTTTAATTAGTAGATATTTGGGTAATTAATCTTGTACTCAAAAATTCACTTCAATTCACCTGTAATGTGTTGGTGGTAGGTAATATTTTTAAATATTTGTCACATTCATTTAATGACAAGTTAGGTAGAGAGAACTCCATTCCCCGTTTTACCCTGAATTCTACAGACATTGCATGTTGGCGAAGTTCATTCTTAAATAAATTAATTTTTAAAATATGTGCCAATAATAAATAATAATACCCCTGTTAACTCTTATAATAATTGAAACGTTATCACAACATCGTCGTTGCATAGAGCCATCATTAATGCATTGCATGACTCAATGTCGCATCCTAATTGGATTCCAGTTTGATATACTATAGATATTTGTAACGAATTAACTTTTTCTGCACACTTTTGTTTTGTTATAGCAACTCTAATTATGTTAATATATGACTTTTTTTCATTTCTACGTAAACTTTATGAAATGATTTTAGTGCGGTTAAAAAAGGTCAGACAACGCGGTAGTTATAGATTCAATCTTTATTCGAAGGAATGTATATGGAAGATATAATATATTTCTCAGGGGATGTTTCATAAAATGACCTAAAAACGAAAGTGGAGTATCGTTGCTTTCCCCGTCAAAAAAGATTAATATGCATGATGAACTTCATACTAGTATAGTTGATGATTAAATTGTCAGTAATACGTTATCGGATTCTAACTGGAATTTAAAAGAAGCTAGTATATTAACTCCTTTGCACCTGAGAGATGAAGTAAACCCACTTCTTTCTAAACCTCTTCTCTCCTCGTAAACCTCTCACAACTTATCGCTTTACTCTTGTAGGATTACGATTAAAGATTATATGTATCTTCTAAAGTGCACGTCCATATTTATTCAGAACTACTAAGTATACGTACATTAAAGCTCATATAGAGATTTAAATATGATATTTCAATAATAAATAATCAATTATAAACAAGCATAAAAATTCTGTCTTTTTAAGTAAAAAAAATGTAAAAGTGGTTAGATTAATTCTCTCATCTCGATGTGGATATGCAAAACTTATTGACGCTCCATGTTCGTTTCAATCTCGTTTTTATTAAACTGGGGTCTACTTAGACACTTATTGGAAAAAGTATATTCCCCTAATTGTAATATGTCTTGTAAAGGCATTCTTATACACCACAACTATGTAAAATTAATTCTGTTATTAATCTAGAAAATGACGTGGAGACGAGGCTGTTGTTACGCAGCGGTCCATTGAATGGGAATCGAACCCAAAACTGTTACGTTTTGGACCCACTCAAAAGACCGAGAAAAAAGCCCAGGACAAAAAACGTTGAGTTCCGCAACTCAACTACATGAAAATGGGGTACCTTAACACTAGGCTAACCTAGTGTTAAGGTACCCCATTAGAAAGAAGGTAGAAGGAACCTAAGTTCCTTCTACCTTCCCTGCTTTATGCGGGATCCAACACGGATTGAAAAAAAAAAGACTAATATTTTAATATAAACTTATTTCAATACAACATAGATAGATGTTGGACGGACGCTTAAAGCTTATGTGCATAGAATTTTAAGTTCACGGTAACGTATACAGTATATCTCGACGTGACTCACGTGTTACGTCAGTGTCGCGTAACCGCTATAATAGTGATATTAACTGGTTTTGCGGATCTATACGATATGTGTAGGTTTATTTATGTTGTGGAAAATTATGTCACTTTTGAATAACTATTAGAAACTTGTCTTTTTTTATTATTTATACATATTAAAGCCACTCGTGGCGTAGGGGGACAAACATGTGACTGTAAACGCAACCGTGTTCGATTCCCACTCAAGGAAACGAAATATACTGACAGAGAGAGTAGCACTGCATTCTGCCACTCAACAACCAGTGCCTACAGATTTCGGCGGACAGTGAAGAATAGAAGTGTCCTAATGGGAACGGAAATTCTTGACACTAGGTTCCCAGGTTCCCTCTGCTTACCCTGCTGTGTGCCGGACAAAGGTGACGAAAAAAATATAACAGCAATTAGGTCATCATAGCGCCTTTGAATTCGATACCAACTTATTTACATAATCATTTAAATTACTGTCTAAATACTTTAGTATATTTAATCAAATGTTTCGCCACTTTACACTAATAAACGATAAATGGGCAAAAACTGCAGAACGGAGAGATTTATCATTTCTGTGTTTCGTATCTAATAAGAAGGAATAATTGTTTTTTTTTTGTTATTATTTTATTTTTGTCTTATAGAACCTAAGCCTTATAATATTAACGTATTATAATAGGTAGGTACCATAATTTAAGGAATACCTTATCTTTAATTATAAAACTTATCCAATTTTAATTAAAGCGACGAAACTTTACACTTTAACGCAGTATGTTATTAGGGCGAGTATTTCTTTGTACAAAGGGGAAGTAATTGAGGGTGACTTTTGTTGTTCTAAACGATGTGAGGTCTGTCGCAGTGTTCTGCTAGTATTATTCTTATAAATTTGTATATGTAGGTTTTAATTATAATAAAGCAACTTTCAATATAAGGCCGTCGTGGCGACATAACGTCTGACTGTAAACACCGCGCTTGTGAGTTTGATTTCCAATCGAGGGAATTTCATTTCAAAGACTAAAGCGGGGCTACTCAACGCACAATCTGGAAAGTTCGGTGGAAAGTGGAGAACGGAGTGTCTTAACACTAGATTCCCTCGGCCTGTCCTGTCAAGTTAAAAACCTTTTAATATTTCTTTTAAAATTCGACTTGCATACCTGACGCTATAATATAAGAAATGTCTACCAACATACTGGGTGCATTCAACAACATTTACTCGAAATTGTGCATATTACGGACTCGATTCTTTGCGGAGCATACTAAGCAGGTGTTGTCGGCATTTGACCTAAATTAAAGAAAGTAATTAAGATCGTTAAAAGCCGGACGATGCCGTATTATCCAACTAGAGTATATTGAAAGGCAATTCCAATAGAGAGTAAGTAATAGCAGTGTACCTAAGTACTATGTCAAAAATATATTTATTTTGTCATCCACTCAATTTATACAGGTAATTTTATATTATTTTGTTGGTTGTGGGTTCGTGGACCCACTCGAGGAATGAAATAAAATTTAAATATAATTGTAATTTATATTTTCATTTCTTCACTCCGGCACTAAGGCAAAAGCCTGGCGTTGAGTTCCGTCACGCAACTGCATGCAATGCTTCGAAAAATTCTACCAACGGTGAGGAACGGAGTGTCTTAACACTAGGTGCCTACCCTGCTTTGTGCGTCATACAGCGTGAAATAATAAATAATATATTTTACTATTTACTAATAAATATTTATATATTTTATTTACTATTTAAAGTAGCTTGGCACAGTCTCATCTTTTATGAATCACCAAAAAAAATCGATAATATGCTTTTGCGTCGCCGTAAACATTTATTTAGATTTGCCTACTACTTTTATTGCATTAAAAGCTATTCCTTTTTGCTTACTTTTACGTCGGTGAATTGATATTTGATCTGTTCGCTCCAGTAAAATTCCGGTACTCTTTTTACACGGGTTTATATTTTATATATACCTACCTAGTTCTGAGATGTCTTTTTTGTCTGTCTGCCTCGGATGCGACCTCATTGATAATTTAATTGGACTTGATTTTAATGTGAAAGTAAATGTTTAAAGAAATTCGTATAATACTTGCATATAGATATTTTTTTTAGGAAGGGAATATTAATAATTTTTATATATCTTGTCTATCTGTACGTGCTGGTAGCAGATCCCAAAAAAAAAATCATTTATAAATTACATATCTTTGAGCACTTAGGCCTGAAGTGCTCGTCATTGTATAAAATACGTACAGCACCTTGTTAAGTGAATCGCTTAATTATATTCGTGAAAGCATTAGACTGTAAAAATTCTTACACCCATCCAAATTTAAAGTAAGTATGTCAAATCCACTTTTCGTGTGAAGCCGTACGTTTGTTTTACTTTAACTTGGACAATTCTGTCAGTACAATTCTAAACTGTAATATCTATTTATTTCTTTTTTATTAAAACTACGTTCCTTTAAAAGCTTTTGTGCCGATTTCGAGTATTTGATTTTCCAGACTAGGTACAGATCACCAGTCTGGGAAATTATCTAGATTTTAGAAAGTCTTTCATAAAGCAAAAACTTTATCTACGTACATATTTTATACCTATTCTATATCAAGCCTTATAAAGCCTACACTTTAAAACACATTACACAGTACTCTGCTTCACTAATAACTATTTTCTATAGGCTCCAAACGAGTATAACATTAAACTAAATGTACTCTATGTTTTAACTTTTTTTAAAATGGCATTAATTTGTCTGGACAGATGGATAGACAGACAACAAATTGTTCTTTCGTTTCGGTTTCGTTTTTTTTTTACTTTTGTGGTAGTACAGAACCCTAATAATCGTCATAGTAAACGTAAAAATATTGATTAAAATAAACTAAAATCCTAAAAGCAACACTGACTGTTGTTAGTCATTGTGAAGAAAATAGTTAAAGAGAAACATCGTAAGTTAAGTGAGATGTGGCGTTAATGGGTTTTATTAGAACTGATGAGTAATAAACTACTCAGTACGTACAAATGAAACGGTACGACAATTGGTTCTTCCCTTATTGTAGTCTTTTTATGCGCATAAATTTTCAAAATTTCTACTGAGCGAAAATGTGTTTTTTTCTTTAACTGAATAATGCGAAAGATATATAAAAATAAACCTCTAGATTAGATGAATCATTTATTTTCTGCTGCGTTCCAAGTTATAAAGTTTATGCGAGTACGGGGGCGTACTTCAAATGTCGTATTAGTTATTAGGTATTAGTTTCCCATGCGGTATGGATTTTTCCATACAAACTCGACGCGATACGTAATAAAATATATCTAAAATCTTTTTCTGGAATTTTATGAAATCCTTTTTTTTATGGGCCAGGTTATTTTAGTTGTAATATTATTTTTATGCTGATGTCAATATCTTTTGCAACCTTATACAGAAATTTTGTGGTTTATATCCATTTTTATACCCATAAGTGAAACATATTTAAATGGTAGTGACACTTGAAGTTATTAAAAAAATAAAACATGATTGTCATTAGTTTCATCTCACGTCGACGCTGATTAATACACACTGCACATTGTTTACAGTACTAAATAAACAAAACCATTAGTATTTTTAAAATTATTTATATATTTTTCTTGTTTTAACAAAACGTGTTTATTCATTGTGTGTTCATTTGTCTATCTGTATGTTTGAACGAGGTTGGTTATTATGCAAACGCAACTGCACGCAATTGAATACGAATATTTAACAAAAACTGGATTTAATCGTTGTAGTTAGCTAGTAAACTAAGTTTAATATTATTTTTATCTCATAACTTAATAAAACTTTCGTACTCGATAGAAATGTACCCTACGTACAGCTTAATTGGCTAGAGCCATTGCTCTGCAAACCATTGGTTATTGGGCGTAATCCAAGAGGGGTCTAAATCTTGTTCGAAAAAATTTATGCGGCTTTTTAGCTTTAGAAATTGTGAAATGGACATAAAAAATATTTATATAAATGTTTTTTTTTTTCAGAACATAGGCTACAAAGTGAAAAACAACAGGTTCAAAAGTGGCAAAGGTATACGGAGCCAGGTGACGAACTGGAGCCGACCGCTTCGTCGCCCATGAAGCGCTCGTCGAGGAACCTCTCCGACGACCTGGAGAGCGACGACGAAGACAATCCACTGCCGGAGGCGGTCCTTACTACCAATCTGGGATTGGATATTGTTGTTGTAGCTACAAAGGTAAAGGATTTCTTTTTATGATTTTTTATTTTATATATGATAATTTATAGTTATAAATTGAGAATTTATATCGTATATAACTAGAACAAGAATAAATAAATAAATAATAAATAGTTACGGGCACAAGAGTGTGACTGTAACACGGCGATTGTGGGTTCAATTCCCACTCTGGGGAATAATTTTTTTATTAATTACATTAGTTAAAAATAGTAACCAAATATACCAACTAAAATACCACCTAAAATAGCATATCCCAACAGACTGACTACATGAGCACGCTCGAGAAGGAGCACGACTACAGAGACGAGCACTTCGACTTTATGCAGCAATGGATAAGGCGGTTCTGTCTCCGATACGGCGCGGCGCTCTTCTACACCAGCGCCAAGGAGGACAAGAACTGCGATCTGCTGTACAAATATCTCACGCATAGGATATACGGATTGCCGTTCAGGACTCCGGCGTTGATTGTTGAGAAGGATGCTGTTCTTATGTGAGTTTGGTATTTTATTGTTTTTTGTTTAGATTCTAATTGTAAAGTACGTAAAATAATTTGTATGTAATACTTACTTTTTCGCCTAGTAGACAATAGTAGTAATGTAACTTTTATGTACTATGATATTATTCAAGGTCTCCTTCTTCCTCTTTTATTTATCACTGTCATGTCGTATACACTAATAAGATACAAAATTAAGGGTAACTGTGGGATGAGATACATTAAATCATTTGCTGTGATTCTAAAATTCAAAGATTTTACCATACACACTATGACAATAATATTCACATTTGAGTACGAATTAATCATTCAGTTTCAATAAACAGTTATAAAATAATTAAAAACAAAACATTATATATAAACAAATTCTCAATACAGTCCTGCAGGTTGGGACAGCATGAAAAAAATTAGTATATTATACGAGAACATGCAGACTTGCAAACCGGACGACTACTACAGGGATGTCATAGTACAACCAGCCACGAGAAAGGTAATAATTATTATTTAAATTATCCTAAAACATTTTTTTGAAATTCATGTCAAGAATTAATAAAAAAAAATTGTATTTCGTCATATACATAGTCATATGGCGTTCAATGTACCCATTAAACGCGTACAGAATTAGTATATATAAAATTTAAATGCATATTTATTATAATTGAACATTGAGAAGACGACGTTTTTCAATCTGACGCGCCATTGTGTAATACAGCAGATTACCCGATATCCTTCGACAATTGCCTTTGAATGATTAACAAACTACATTGCTATTGTTTCCCTCAGAGCGGCGGCCACCGCGAGTCGGAGGTGGCGGCGGAGGACGAGCAGTCGTTCCTGCAGCGGCATCTCGCGGCGCTGCAGGCGGGCGCGCCCGCGCCCCGTGCCGACTCGCCGCTGCGTGCCGCGCAAAGGACTACCGCGCAGGTAGAGAAGAGATTTGTTTGCTTTGTGTTTTAGCTACACCAATACTTTTCTATCCTGCGTATATATGTTTTATTACAGACCCCAGTGTTAAGACACTCCGCTCCTTACTCTCCGCCGAATGCTGAAAGCATTGCATGCTGAGTAGCGGAACTCAACGACGCACTGTGCCTTGTTACCAGAGCGAAGAAATGGAAATATAAATTTAGACAAATATTCCATTTCTTCGAGATCGAACCCACAACCATCTTCAATCGCTTTACAGCCACACTTCGTGCCCCTACGCCACGACTTATTACATTTAATTATATATAAATTGTATTTGGTTCCAGTTGGATGGCGCCAAGATCGGCATGGGACCCAACACGCCGGGCAACGAGGGCGTACTGGCCAACTTCTTCAACTCACTGCTGTACAAGAAGACGGGCTCACCGGGGCGTGCCGACCCGCCCGCCGCCGCCGCGCGCTCCGACGCCGCTGCCGAGCTCGACCGCCTCACACGCGCCAAGCGCCCGCCTCTCGACCTGAACTCCTCCGAGTGCTAGCGGCGAGAAGGTACACTACCCATCACCCGCACCTCTGTCTTAACAACCTCTGTTGACCGACGCAGACTATTCTGTCGCCCCGAACCCCGCGTTAATATTGCATAACGTTCTGCTAAATCTAGAAACCTCCACCTATGTTACTTTTCATGTCGGCCCTGGTACCTGCAACGCTATCGACACTTTCTACTTCCAGTCAGGAAGGATACAGCGTGAAGCTAAAAAATCTATCGAATAAATTTCAATATGTTGTTTCAAAATACATGAAAAACTTCATACAGAAATCAAATTTGCTGCTTTAAGTTATTTTTATATATTTTGTTTAGTTTCACGCTGTATCTCGCAATTATAATATTAACAATTTTTAATTGTGATATTTTCTTAATTTTAGGTACATAATTAGTCTACCGTAAAGCGCGCGCGATGGCGCTCGTCTCACGTAACACCGCTGGCTTGTACTTGTTGCAGTTGCAACGGACTTTTATTTATTAAACGTCGCTTAACAATTGCCGATACACTCACTACACGTACGACACTGTGTCAGGACTCGAATGTCGGCTCTAGGGGAGTGTCACGACATTATAGACACTCCAACAAATGTGTGGTAAGGCAACGGCAGTGTGATCTAAAAGTAAATTATATGTATTGAAGGCAAGCGACATTTTTTATATACAATTATAGATTAAATACGTTTATACCAATTTGTAAATGTGTGGCAGCCTTTATATTTGAAAAATGTCGCTACCGGGCAAAAGCTATGATACATTTCCATTATACTACAGTGAAACAGAACGTGTTGTAATCATTTCCTATTCAATAATTTTTTACTTGTTTTATGATATTAAGTATTTATTTAGTTAGCCTATGTTTGAACTTCGTGATTGAATGGCGGTCGCCTCCGACGACTGGGCCATTGGGGTTATGTAATATGTCATAAGTTGGTAAACGTTCGATATCGTCTTGAGATTACTAGACATTTTTATGTAGAATTTTGTACTGAATATTGAATTGCAATTAAATCATTTTCTTTCGATCGTGAGGCCTACACGGTTCTATATAAAAGTGTCATATCAAATTTTGTGATCTTCTATGAAGACTGGCAGTCATAGGGGAGGTAAAGCACAATAAAGATATTGTACAAATCATTGTCATCTTCTTATAAGTAACAATAATGACATTGATACATCGTTTTCAGTAAAACATTTTCAGAATAAAGAAATGTTAAAATTGTAATACTTAATGGAACCTGCATTACTTATTGAATTTAATGTTTACTAAACAATGTGTAAGCAGTTATAGTATTGTTTTAGATGAACTTAATTTATGTATATTTAGTTGAATGAAACAAGCAGGTAAAAAAATCTTACAATAATATATAGTATTAATATTTGCTCAGAATTCTCATAAAATGTAATTTTACACACTTTCCACTCTATCTTCTTAGATACATGAGCATAAAAAAATAACTGTCTATAACATTTTACAAAAAACTTTGTTTCAAATAAAAAATAATAATAAAAAGCTTGTGATATCCGTAAGGTCATATTAGAGTGGTTAAGACATTGAATTGTAATGGTGACCTTTATGTTTTGTAACAAAATTAATTTATTTAAAAAACAATATATGATTCCGATGTAAAGTGTATTTATATGATGCAAGGGCGTCGCCAAACATTTAGAATGGACATTAGAATTTATCTGAATATGGCAACTTTTCTTTTTATGTAAACAATAAATATCATGAGAGATTTAAATAGAACTGTATCTTGTTGACTTGACTTTTTTTTTCATTTTAGTAGGACACTATAAGTGTAAAGCTTAATTTTGTTTCAATTATATCTCCTACCTAATAAGGTAGGAGGTATAATTAAGGAAATATCCTCAGAGCATTACCTGGCGACGCTCTTGATACAAAAAGTGTAATATTTTATTGGATTATGTTTACATTTGGTGCAATACAGAACATTCCAAACGTGGTTTGGTGCTTATTATTATAGTAAATTATCGAATAATATATGAAGTTTCATTTACTCACGCCCAAAGCTCTCTCCGCTACAAACTAAAGGTCACTATTATCAAATCACTCAAAAGTACTTAAATTCTACTATGAGAAACTTAAAGAGCATAGCTTATGTCAGATTCCTACTTAAGTATTAATGTATCATATAGCAGCAAATGTAGATTTATTCATATATTTCTTTCGAAATAAACAGTGCTACACAATGATTTTTTCAACGTTTTTGCATAATTAAGTGGTCATTTTGTTTTCTAATATTTCACAAATATTTTATATTCTAATAATATGTGTTCAAAAGTTACAAGAAAACTTTTTCAATTATATTTCTAAATATTGACCTGTATGAACATTGCTTTATTTGCTTCTATATGAACAACTACATGTATGTGTGTTTGTGTAACTTATTAACGTAATTTAGTTATATTTATGTTGGCATATTTCATTTACTTCTAGCACAATAACACGTTTATTTTTTAAGGCAGCTATTTTCCATTTAAACATTTTCTTTATCATTCTATCCAAAATAATAATTTCAGTTATAAGTAATATTATAGAATAATCACGTAATAATAAAAAGATAATAATATAATTAGTGAAAATATTTAATCATTCATTTGTATGAAATAAGGATTCGGTGAAAATTGATAAGCTATGACAAGTAGTAAGAGAGGTATATTTTTATAACGGGGGATAAATGTTAGGTGGCTAAAGTGCATAATTTAATTAAGTCTGTCAATGTATAAGTGATCTAACACATACCTTTATAATAAATTCAAAATATCGTCGATTCTGTAGCACACTGACACAGTATCTGACTAGAACGCGACGGTTATGGGTTCTATTTCCATTGTCATGTTCTCAGTTCTCATTCAGTAACATGTGTGGGGTTGAGTTTGATTATTAAAAAACATTATTTCTTTTAATAACATTTTCGGTTAGGTCACTCATACGCACATAATTATGGACAGGAACGGTTTTAATCTATCTAACTTATATAGAAACCTTATCTTCGAATCAAACGGACTAGACCTACGGCTTACATCTACTCTGTAATAATTTTACATAATGTGACGTACGTAGTAACTCAAAATATCTTAGAAATATGACACTCACCAACCATTTTTGGCGGCAAAATTTTCGTATGATTACTCAAAATATGTTTTTATATTTTAATTAATAATCTGGAAAAGTTGTTAGTTGAAAATAAGCCAGGAAATGTTAAGTTGCGTATAGAAATGTTTTGATATTGTATTGACACTTAAGTTACGGTATTATCGATTTTATAAAATTGTTTTGCTCATTTAGATTATTGCTTCTTTATATGAACTAGTCAATGATACATTGATTATTTATGAATATTTCATATATATATTTTTGTGTCCTGTGATATCAATTTTATAGAACAAAATAGTATTTTTATTTGCACTTTTGTGTTAGCCACGTAACATCCTCATATAGTATTGAGATAATATTAATATATAATATTGTAGATTCCAAAAGGTCTAATTTCAATTCCATTAAAAAATAAATGACAAGAGATAGCAGTATTTCGTTACTTTTTTATCATTTAAATATTTGAAAGCGGCACAAAGCCTTTCCAGTTTTATTTTAAAATTCTTTTTTTCATATAATATATTTATTAATGAAGCCAAGGCATAGTGATTTACGGTTAGATTCTCATTCGATAGTAATACGCTTTCAATAGTTAGGGTTTATGTAGCCATAATTTTTGGTTGTTTATGCTATAATTTAATAGAATAAAATTATTAATTCACGTAATATAATAAAATATTAAAAATATAAAATTGTTTGTATTGAATGTGTAAATTATATTATATGTACGCAAATTTTCAATAGATCCAATAAGTCGCCATCTCATAAAGATACGAAATTGAAACAAATTTTCTGTAATTATCGATAATTGAACTAATGAATATTAATTTATTTAAATATTTATATTAAAATATTACTAAAATATAAATAAACTATTCTGTACTGGTGACATTTTCTAATGTTTTCCATCTTACTTTGAAGTTTTTTTTTATTTTCTAACACAACACACTCAACTCTGTACTTTTACTTTACAGGTGTATCGAAGTGTTAATATTTATAGTTACTATTTCTAAGCTTATTGGCGACTGTTGTACAAGTTATAATTATAAATATTTTAAATAAAGAAAATAGCACGGAATCTGTTCAATGTATGTGTTTTATTAATTAGTACTTTCTGTTTCCCCAAATATTCATCTAATTTTTATTTCAGATGTGTTCTTATATAAATTATAAACCTCTCTCTTACTTGTCGCCATTGTGGTGGAATCTGATACAGCATACCCACAGTCACCACACATGTCACTACATGTGTGGTGACTGTGGGTTTGAACCCCTTTGAAGCAATGAATATAATTAAATTATGGGGTCTGACACATGTAATATGTAATTGTCTCAAAATAGTGTCTCGAAATTTCAAGTAAATATAATGGTTTAATAATATACACTTGAACTAACAGATAATTCAATTGCAAAATAATATAACCATACCTAAGTATATATACAAAAAATATTTACAATAAAAAAATATTACCTCATAATAAGTTTAATTAATTAATTAGATAATAATATGCCATTATATATTTTTAATTTTTTATTGCACATTACATAAGACAAACCGATAGTATTGTTTTGGACAACTAAAATTTATTTTTAATGTTTATAAAATTGACAATTAATAATAAAATTACGATACCGTTCGAACCGTATTCTAACAGCTATCGTATGAAGATGAACTCAATACTCATAACGAAATATTCCTCGATGGTACAACACTATTACACGTCATGTTCGTTTATAATGTCAAAATCGAAATGTCACTAATTTTCATTGTAGTGATTTGGCCACAAGGGAGAAGTGCTGTTAAACAATATGATAACGGATAAAAGTTAGAACGGAAAATATTTAATTTAAGTAGGTAAGGCAAAACAATATCGTTGAGATTATAATGTGATAAGTGAATATTGTAACAGGTTATAGTAGTGTAAAGTGAGAGACGTTGAATTTTTAATCTAATAATAGTTTGAAAAGTGTACACCGTTTTAATTTCTAGTGTTATCATAAATGTATGTAAAAAGTGGCGGGTGCAAATATGGGGCAAAATTCTAGCTCTCTCCGGAGTAAAGGGAGTCGGAGATCCTTTAGAAGTTTTGTAAGGCGATCCAAACTGAACAAATCTAACTTAAGTCACACATTCAGCCTGCCGCCATCAGAAGAATATCCTGAGTTAATGAACGTGAACACGGCCACCGAGGAGCAGCTTATGACTCTCCCCGGTGTGTCCAGGCAGCTGGCGCAAGAAATCGTACGACATCGGCAAATGATTGGCAGGTTTAAGCGCGTCGACGACCTTGCTTTAGTCTCAGGTGAAAACATTAAAGTCTTTGTTTTTTTACTAATTTAAAATATGTACAATGAGAGACAAATGAATTATACAATGGTTCTTTTGATGTGTTGATAGTAACCAGAATAACAATAACTCATTTAAATATTTGCTAAAAAACATTTGTATTGCTTCTAATTAATATAGACATTTATTAGTGTAAATGTAGTGAAGAATTTATAACTCAAAACTAAAGATAACCTTATTCCAACCAGAGCTATTTTCTTTTTAGGTATTGGTGCTGAGAAGCTAGAATTACTTAGACCTGAGATATGTACAAACTCAAGGAGACAAATATCGAGAGCTAGTTCTTGTACATATTCATTAGACAGCATAAGATCTTCTGAAAATAAATTATGTTCTGTGAATTCATCTAGTGTGTTCCAGTTACAATGTGTACCTGGCTTAAACCAGGAAATAGCAGCTAATATAGTAGATTACAGAAACAAAAAGGGTCCATTTAAATCTTTAGATGATTTAATTAAAGTTAGGGGTATGGACATTGTTAGACTGAGTACTGTTAAGACACATTTAAGTTTGGATCTACAAAAGAGTGAGAGTGTGCAACATTTAACAAATGGACACATTAATGGATGGGCAGATCTATCAATAAATGATTCTACAATTAGTGAACCGAAAAGCCCCCATAGAAAAACATTGTCCATGCCCGGCAAGTTTCCTATAACTTTGCCAAATGGTTTTGCCGCTGCCCCAGTGAATGATATATTAGATCTACTTTCCGCTTACTCTCATAGACCTATAGTTGAAGAAGTATTTGCATTTGAGAGGAATGGGTTGAAATGTTGCCGTCTGGCTTCATGGAACCTCAATCAGCTTAGTATAGACAAAGTAACTAATCCTGGTGTTAGAGAAGTTGTGTGCAGGACTATTTTGGAATATAAGTATGTTTCATTTTTTCTTTAGTTAAGTTTTTCTTTAGTTATGCTTAAGTTTTGACATGACTGTTGAGTGGCAGGATTCAATGCAGCGCTTTGTCTTGTTACTAGAGCAAAAGAATGAAAAGTAATTCATCCCCCAAGTGAGAATCAAACCCAAAACTGTTGTGTTTACAGTCAAACTATGTGGTGCAGTGTCACAGTGGCCTTCATGTTTTATCAAAGTAGTATTTAATCTTCTAACAGCTAATCACAATTTTAATATGGTAACTAAGGGAGATAAAATATAATCTATATTAATTGTGATAATTTTTGTTGGATCAAAAAATTATAATAGTATTGCTTTATAATTTTTTTTTAGTGACATTTGAAAAATGATCACATATGTAAATGCATACTGCATTATAATTTTGAAAAAATAATTTTGTTTAGCTTCACACTCTATGTCCTGCTCCTACCAGAGTGGGCAGAGGGGCAAGAGGCAAGAGGGACTTGAGAATTGAGTTATAAGACATTATGTTCCACATTAAAACACTTATTCTCAAAGCATTTTGTCTTGAGTGCTAGAATTCAACGTTGCACTTTGTCTCATTACCAGTGAAGAAAAGAAAATATTTAAAAAATCATAATCATTAAAAATTTAATACCTATTGTCTTCGCTATGAAGGATAAAATG
>FASU01019977.1:0-13491 GCA_001486225.1 Heliconius pardalinus sergestus | reverse complement strand
AAGCTGCGCGCGCCCACTAGTTTTCTATAAATGAAAATAAAAATTCTCCTAAACCTTATGAACTATTTATTGAATAGTCCATATTTGGACGAATATAAGCTATATCACGTCACATTTTTATTTCCATTTAACAATGAGATCAAAATTACATTTCTATGAGGCCAGTCATAGTTCATGGGCAACCGTACGACTGTAAAGGCGAGAAGTTGTAAGTTTGATTTCAACTCTAAGAAATAAAATATTAAATATTTTGCATTTCCTTTATCTGGTAACGAGGCAAAGCGCAGGGTTGAGTTCCGCCACTCAACATGCAATGCTTTCAGAAATTGTTGAAAACTGGGGAACAGATTGTCTTAATATTATGTTCCAATGTTTCCTCTGCCCACCCTGCTATGTGCGGGATACAGTGTGACGCTAGTGTTAAAAAAAAAAATCTATTACAGTTCCACGCCCTATACTTCCTATCATACCTACTGGCTATGATAGGAGTGTTCCTGTTCACGTCGCGCCCCACCAGTCCGCCGCCTTTGCCTGTACTGCCACAGTTGATTAACGACTCGGTACAGTCACAGGATAATGTTTCTATGTAAGTCTAATTTAGTTTTCTATTTAAATATTAATAGAAAAGTCATTCATAATACTATACGTATATACGTATGTTAGTGTAAATGCAATGGTTGGTGTTCTGATTGCCGCTCGAGGCAATATTATCACTTAATATTTTCTTTTCTTTGCAAATAAATATTTTCATTTCTTCGCTCTGGGAACAAGATCAAGTTCGGCGTTGTGTTTCGCCACTCACGAAATGTCTCGGAATTTTGGTGGAAAGTGGGGAACGTAGTATGAAAGCGGGATGTAGCATAAAACTATTAAAAATATACAATTTCTTAACTTCGAGAGGAAAAGGTAGAATGTCGGAACTTAATAAGTTCTTTCTCAAGCAGAACTTTATAGCTGATAGATACATCTTTACACAATGAAGTTAAATAAAATATATTTTTACAGTTTGTTCTCTCTGATCTCTGCCTACCCTGCTAATCCTGCTACATGGGATACTAAAATATATATATATAAAATCATTTAATTGAAATTTAATTATTTACATATTTATTGTTTTCAGGGAATATACAGTACCAACATTAGATTGTATTCCACTATCTGAAGGACTCGAACCCCCTATAAGTAGAGATACAACATTCACATCATTTCTCGGCGGACCTCACACCACTACCGCCAGTATGCCCAACGGAACGGTCACATTTGGACACACCAACGGAATAAATGAAAGTAAAGATAATCAGAATTAGATATTTTTTTGCTGTGATATTATGGTCAGTTATGTATGTAATTGTTATTTATATTTTATTGTAAGTTATGTGTGTATATTTGAATGTTAATTGAAGTTGTTACTTCTGTGTTATGTTTGTATAGTCAACAGTGATATAATAGTTTATTACCACATAAATTTTTAATAAATACCTAATTTACTTATTCTGGAATACAGCTTATGTGGATTTCATAGCAAAACAAATGTATTATTGCTTTTATACATTTTGTGGAATATTTACATCCCACCCTGGAAAGAGGCGTTAAGTTCTACTATTTTGCAGACAATGTCTCGAATAAAGGTAGAAGTCAGAGAATCACTCGTGATTATGGGAGAAAATGTTAAAGTATATTTTTAAAAAGGATTATTTTACTGTAATCGTTAATTTAGGACCAAGATATTTATGCAATCAAGCTGGCTTTTTTAAAATACTCAAATTAGTTAAATGTGTAGTTTTAACATTTAGGAACTCTAGGAGAAGGATCTAGTCAAATATTGTCAATAGATATTATAAACTTTTAATAAATAATAAATATTCATAATTTTGTTTAGATAACTATTTAAATGGAACAATATTTATAGGATTTCACTTTATATTATCTTTGTATTTAGCTCAAATCATCTAAATATATTGAAACTATTACTCCATTTTTACTTACAGTTTTATGAACAAAAAAGCTAAAGCTATTTACGTACATCAGTAAAAAAACAATATATTTTAGTAAATTAATAAAGGTATACTTACGTCAAAAGCCAATAAACATACACCAGTAGAAATAAATTTGTAATATTTATACTTAACATAAAAATAAAGGAATTGGAATTTATAAAGAATTTCGAAATTTTGGTAATAGATACTTACACTTTTATTTTTAATAAAAATAGATGAATTGAGATATTAAGTTAGGACCAATACTATATAAACCGTAAAGCCATTAACCGCCTTAAATATATCGTGTTTTTTAAATTAATACAATTTTATAATTACCTTTCTATTAGTGTAGTAGGCCTAACGTGTTGTGACGTTTCGAAGGTTACGCTCGCTTTGAATTTAACTGTAGATGCCTGCGCAGATTTTATTTTAGGATTTCTTTTATTTTGAATATTTCCATCTCTAGTGTCTCCATCACCATCTCTAAAATGCCCAACTTCAGGGCTTTCACATCGCCACTCCACCTTCGGAATCCTTCGGTTTTAGAAAGTATTCAGTTAAGTAGTTGTCAACTGTTGGATATATACATTGTTATTTTTTCTAGTTCCTGTTCTAGTCTAGTTCTGTGTTCCCGTTGTTGTCCTGTTTCTTCAAATATCTAAATTCGTTGGGTCAGTTAGAGGTAGTTTATTATTTTTTTGCATTTTGCAGTCTACGCTTAGTAGGTCAGTAGGAATGAAACTGAAGTAGGTACTCTATATTGAAAACGGAAATAGATCGCTAGAGGTATTTAGCCTATTAGGGTGATTTGAAAGTATTACTAATTATTAAGTGAATTGAAATAATATTCATATTTTAAATTAATATTTGAATTTTGAATTTATATTTTTGGTTGTATGAATTTGCAAATGTAACACGACGCTTGTGGGTTCGATCCCCAGTCAAGGGGGCGAATTACTATTTATCAATATTTTCATTTCTTTGCTCTGGCACCAAGGCAAAAGCGTTGAGTTCCGCCACTCAACACGCAATGCCTCGAAAAATTCGGCAGAAAGATGGAAACGAAGTGTCTTAACACTGGAATCCTTTTGCCTACCCTGCTGTGAGAGACAGCATGAAGCTGATAAATATAAAAAAAATAATCTCTACTCGAGTCGTATAAACCTTGCCCATTTTAGTCAAACTAGAATTTTAATTCAACTATTAATAGTTGCTTTAAAGCCGTCTTATACATGGCATGACGCCTATGAGGCGCATACTCAATTTCCGTGCCCATATTATGTTGTTGCTTTAAAGCTTGTACTATTAAAAATATATGTTATTGTTACTTAATTCTTATTGATATTTATCTAGTCATAGTGAATTATTATATTGCTGAATATAATTCTTTATTTCTAAGTCAAAATTACCTTATATACTTTAACAATCGTTTAATGGTTTTTAGAATTTAGGTAAAAGTTTTCGCATTTATTATTTATATGGATATTTAATAATTACATCGATATACCATATAGGTTTAGTAATTATACCGGTATTTAAACTAGCGCACACTAAGTAAAGCTAAACTATATTTTCATTTTAACACGGCATTTTTAACATAAAATCGATAACATATACTGCCATATACTCGAATTTTGAATCAATTTTAATCGATTAGTTTTAGTAAAATTTGTATGGAATTTTAATGTAGTTTCTATTTAGATATAATGTAATAGTGTTAACTATTGTAGTATATTCTCATGTAATTAAATATATTAAAATAAATATGCACGACTGGTTACGTTTATATTGCTCAAAATAATATTTCAAACTTAGTAGACATATAAATCCGGCTTTAGTTTAATTTAAATAAAAACAAACTCATAGTTGTAGTTGGGTATGGTAATCATTTAACGATTCTGTATCTGTTTACTATAATAATTATAATTCCAAATATAAGATAATTTATAGTGAAATGTTAACAATTATTATATAAGTTAAAAGCTTAGGACCTGAATTGTTCTCATTTTATTGTTGTATGATTTTTAAACTAAACAAAAACACCAAATAAAAAAGGGATAAAATTAAAGGAATTACTTAAAGTAATTAGTTACTATTTCATACTGTGATTTATTTAGTACATATATTGAGATTAATATAATGCTATTATGTACTTCTTCTGAGAATTTATTACTGTTAATTTATTATCTGTAAAATGTTTTATTTTTACTGTTTACTTCGAAGTTGACTTTTGTGTTGATACTAAAACAGATAACAGACAAACACGAAAGACAATTTAAAGTAGAAATAATCTATATTCTTACGTAACGCTCAATTACTAAGAGTAAGGTTTTTTTTAAACTGCAATAATACTATCTAGATTCTAGTCCATTAGAAGTCTAAATGAAATGAAAACGGATTTGATCGTACATTCTAGAAGATTGTGTATGTTTGTTCTTCCAGACGCGCGTGGTTGTGTTATCGCTTGTAGATAATAAAATGTATTGTATTATATACCCTATTGTTTGTACAGTGCGATCGACGACTCGTGGTTGCTGTAGGCGGCTGCAGCTGCTATGCTAAAGTTGAGAAAGCCTAATTTCAAGGCGGCCACGACATGTCGACCGTACTGTATATAATGTATGTATACTCGAAAGGTTATATGTATGTAATAGGAATTTGTGGAAAATCTGAAATATCACAAAAATATAAAGTAGGTATTTTTGTTATAATATTAATTTTTATACATCTTTCTAGTTTCTTGAATAATTTTTACTTTCTTATAAATTAGTTTACATTCATAAGACTTTATAAGTCTATGAAATATGAAAATATTCATGTATAAGTTAATAATTTTGGCAACTTTTTTATGTCCAGATTATTTTACGTATTGTACTATGTAGACCAAGAGTTCTTTTTAATATTATATATGTTTACAATATCATATGTTGACGTATATTGATATTTCAGATTTAGTGTATATTTAAAATGTATGTCTCAAGAAACTTCTCATTATACCTATAGGTCGTGAAATATACAATGTTTTTGATATATTCGTTTTATTATTACCTTGTATATATGTCTTTTATATTAATGGATGGAATGGACATGAAATTATGTCAACGTGATCGCGCGAAAATAAATAAACAAATTGTGTCAATAAATTTTTATTATTTTTCACATGAAAATATGTGCCTTCAGTAGAAAATAGAATGAAAGGTCCAATTTTGTAGGAAATTAGAGTTAAAAATAAAGATGCAGACTAAATAAATTTAGCATATGGTTTAAGTACTTTAATGTGTTTATACATTTTAGTACAATTTATGTATATCCTAATTTATCTTTGTTTTTACAATAAGCAAATATTTCTCTACAGATGATCTTTAAAAAAGAAGCAAAACAATTTAGCTTATTCTGATAAAATAATATCATCTAGAATGAATATACATTTTAATATTACTTTAAATACCTTTAAGGTAACATATGACGTTGTAATTGAATATGCGCCACGTAATATAACATTATTAGTAATTATAGTAAAGTCATATAATATTGGTAGTGAAGTTTATAGGGAAGACAAAAGATGATATATTTTTTTGTTTGAAAGATCTTTAAGATTATTTCTATATATATTATTGTTGAATTATGAAAATATTTCTATACACCAAATTGTTTTATTATATACATTTTTATTTAACATAGGCTATTGTTTATACAACAGAAGAATTTCAATAGCCTATTAGGTACAGTACGGTCGACGAGTCATGGTTTAAAGTTAGGCTTTCTCAACTTATGCACATTGTTCACTCGAAAAGAAACTAATCAAAAGTAAGAAAAATATGCAGCAAACTTCAGGGCCGGCCACGACTGGTCGAGTGTACTGTAAAACTATCGACGCCATCTTGTTTCAACATACGTAGCACATACAATATTTTAAATAACTAAGCTTCATCCTCACTAGCCGACACAGACTTCCTAGATTCAGGTGTAGCAGGTCTAGAATTCCTGGAACCAGAACGAGATCTAGATCCAGACCGAGATCGAGACCCAGAGCGGCTTCTAGATCCGCTTTTAGACCTAGATCTAGATCGAGAATGGCTTTTGGATTTTGAGCGGGACCTGCTCTTAGACCTGTAATATAAACATACTATAAATAGTAACTTAGAATTTAGATCTTTTTTATATTTTATTTTCATCCTCTCCATTGAAAAGTTTATATATACAAGTATAAAAATCAAGAATATAAAAATGAATTCAAGATATTATAAACCATGTTTATCAATCACTAAAAAGTTTAACTTAGTGGTTTATATATTTTTATTGAATGATCAAAACTTAATAAAATAAGAATATTACCTGGACCGTGACCTCGAGGGGCTTTTAGACCTAGATCCACTTTTAGATCTAGAACGGCTCTTAGATCTAGAACGGCTTTTAGATCTAGATCGGCTTTTAGATCTAGACCGGCTTTTTGACCTAGATCCACTTTTAGATCTAGAATGACTCTTAGATCTAGATCGGCTTTTAGATCTAGATTTACTTCTTGATTTGGATCTTGATCGGCTTTTGGATCTGGAACGACTTTTGGCGGAACCTGAACGGCTTCGAGATTTTGAACGGGCCTTAGATCTATAAATCGAAAAATATCAATTAAGTGATAAGTAACTTACAAATAAATTTAAATTACAATATTCAAGCTGGCCAAAAATTTGCATGAATAATGTTCATACATATCTAAGGAGACAAAACTTATTTTTGATTCTGCGCTTATTTCTGAAACTGTAAGCTAACAATTAAAAAAATAACTTAAGAGCTGTCTCCAAAATATGCCCGTGCGTGAAAAACAAAGCATCTTAACACTACGTTCCCTATGTCTAGTCTGCTACATGAAAATGACTAATATTCCTTACCCATCGCTATCAGAAGCAGACATAATCCTCTTCCTTCCTTTACTTGTATTGGGAGACCCACTCCTACTTCTACTCCTACTGCTCTTACTGCGGCTACGGGATTTACGATTGCCCGCGTCTGAATCCGAATCGGATGTCGATATGACTTCTTTGGAAACGATTTTACCGCGTTTAGAGCCGGGCTTATCTTCCGCCATCCTGGATTTTTCGCGACGGCCGATTCCTTTCTCTCCCTGTAATTTTGGTTAAATTATATGTTTGAGAAAGAATAGTGACTATTTGTGTCAACTGATATTTCATTTCTCATATGATTTAGTGGGTTGGTGACAGGCGATAACTTATTGTAAGATAGTATAAATAATGTGTATCATTATGTTGACGTATTCACTTCTATACGATGTTTCGACTGTGTCGGTTGTGCATTAAAATAAGACTGTCCCACTCAATGACCTAATTGCGTAAAGAAATAATTATTTATATAACTTTTCGAAAAACCAGAACACAACATTAAAAAAAATTAAGTCAAAGTTGTGAACATCAACGCTATCTAACTATAAATATAATAAAATGTTCAACCCTAACTATAAATAACGCTCAGTTCAATTTTATTTGTAAATAAATATAAATAAATTTAAATTATTTCATTATTTTACCTATTAAACAGCAATGCACTTTGCATTGCCGTTGCTATCTATTTATGGACTCAGGCACTACCTACAGCATAACTATAATTTAATGAGGTCATGGTATTCACTCGGGGGAAATAATAATTTTCATTCCCCCACTCTGGAGAAAGACTTTCATCACATCACTTTCAACACGCAACGTTTCTAAATTTGGACGGAAGCTGAGAAAAAGTGTGAAGTAATAAAAAAAAAAGAAAGTGAACATACCTTCTTACGCGGTCGCTTGCGCGGCGCGTCGCTGTCACTTGCCGAGCGGCGGTCGCGGCGCTTGCGCGAGCGCCCGCCCTTTCGGCCCTCACCCGACCGCTTGCGCTTGCGTTGCTTAGGCTCCGCGCTGTGGGCACCATAGGGGTTACTTAGGTTACTTATATCATGGAGTATAGGTGACATTATATTTTGCAAATTTAAGGCTCTGCTGTGACATCATTTGGTCTTGCAGACAAATGCCGATATTGGCAATTTACGAACTATGGTTGCAAAAGACTGTACTCAAAACAGTTTCTCTATATAATCAATAAATTAAATTTAAAAAATCATATTACCCGTCATCCCGCGGCCTATCGGGTTCACTTCCCGAGTCGGACACATACTCGTCGCGCCTCCGACCTCTGCCTTTGGACTTGCCCTCGCTTGGCATGTCTGCGAAAAGCAGTGCATTCTTTGTTTTCTCTTTGTACTCTTGGCGTTTCTGCAGCATTTCCACTGTACTCTTTGCCTGTTCTTCTTCGCGACGTTTGCGTTCATCTTCCTGTTTGTTTCGTAATTAATAATGATTGCATAAATAATACAGTGATTAATAAAATATATTTTTTATTGTATACATTTTCATTACATATATCATTTATATTCATTTACTTTATTAATTATGAGCTTACTAGTAAGTGCGTAATAAAAATATTTTTATATTGAATAATATCTTTTCTTTTCATCGCATAATATTTAAGACCACTTACCACTTGGGGAAATTATATATTTTCTTTACTCTGGTAATGAGGCAAAAAGCGGCGGTAAGTTTCACCCCTCACAAAAGACAATGCTCAAAAATTCGGTATAACTAAATATTATGTATATTTATATAGCATTTAATAAATGTTTTAATAAAATTAGAATAACCCAGTATTTTATTTAATGTTTGGGTATGTGCTTATTAATGTTTCAACTCACTTGTTTTTTACCAGCATGGGGAAATGAAAATAATGTTTTCTCTGAATAGTAATCAAATCCACATCCGTCGCGTGTAGTCAGATGCTGTACAGTAATCAGAACCAACCTGCTGCCTTCTAAACGCCTCGCGCTGCTCCCGCTGGCGGTCCCGCAGCGTGAGCTCCTCCTGGTGCTGGCGTCGTGCGCGCGCTACGTGCCACTGCGCCTGTGACAGCAGGTCCGCGCACGTTCGCGCCTCCAGCGCCGCCGCACCCGCCTCGCCACGACGCTCCGCCACCGCCGCGCCGCCCTCGCCAGCCGCGCCGCCCTCGGCCCCCGCTCCGCCCGCGCCCGCCGCCGATAGGCGTTGGAAGTACCTGTGGTCCAACGGGCATGTATGACCAATGATAGCTTTTTAAACATTCAAAGTATAATTTTAATTATATGTAACAATAAAGTACATTAGAAAAAAATTCCATAAAGGTGCATAACATTTTATCAAGGTATAGTAAAATAAGTAAAATAACATGGTTGTTTTTACAAAACAATATTATGTAACATAAAAATAAGATCAGGACTTAAAAAGTGTCCACGCAACGCGCGTACACAAAATCAAAGCAAATATTAATGTGAAGGACACAGACCTGTGCGACACGTGCAGCTCGTGCACGGCGCGCAGGACCACCTTGAGCTCGGAGCGGTCATCCTTGAGTACGTGCGCGGCGAGGCGACGCAGCACCAGCGCCGTGTTGTAGAGCAGCGGAGCGTCGTGCGGAGCCACGCGGCGCGCGCGCAGCAGCGCCGAGCGGGCCGGCCGCGCACGCCCCGCCAGCGTCTGCGCGCGCGCCAGCCACGTTAGCCACTCCACGTCGTGGTGCGTGCGGAACTTGCGGATGCAGTTCTCGTACTGTTGTAAAACAATACAAATATTATCTTATACTTCATTATTACTTTTTAGTCATATATAAGTCTCTATGAAAATGACACGCTATATTAAAAGATATTAGCATGGAATATAATGAAGTAGGCAAAGGGGACCTAGTCTTAAGACAAACCTGAGTGAGGAAATGGAAGTAAGAAAAGGTCAAAGAACCGTCGCATTTGCAACCAGACACTGTACCGTGCGTACAGTCTTACACAACTGCCTGTAAAATCATAATATAATATAAACAACATTACCATCTGTATAGCATTAATATATTGTTTCTGCTCCACATAAATGTGCGCAATATTCATCCATACGTCGGGGAAGTCCGCTGTAGCCTCACGCACTTGGGCGAAGATGTCACGAGCTTCGTTTATACAACCCTGTTTAACAATTAGTATTAGGCAATTAAAAACGAATACTCTAAGAAATGTACATATTAAAAATATATTAATAAGTAGCTACCTTCTTAACCCCCAAAATTATTTATTTCTTTGTCTGAATTACTTTCGTGATTTAATAACATTAACTTTTACTTACTTTACTAACATTTTAAAAACAATATCGTCGCATGCAATACTTTATAATGAAAACATAACTTTTTTATTTATGAACAATTTAAATAACAATACTACATGTTGAGGAAACTTTGTCAAAATACAATAGCGAAAAGGACATTTAACAAACAAGGTACAATAATGCAAATACGAAAACGCTACATAAGCTAATGGAAATCAGAGTAAATTATTACTTAATTTTTCTATATCTTCTCTCTACAAAAAATAAAAATATGCTACAGTCGTAGCGTATTTTTATTTTTTTTGTAAAATAAAAATACGCTACGACTGTAGCGTAACTGAGTGTTGCTAAAGTATCCATAATTTACTTCACTTGTAATTAAAGTCATATTAAAAGAGGGCAAATTAATATAATGCTCTCGTCAACGAATTGCAATAGAAATAATTGTGAATAATTAACAATGTAACAAAGCAACAAATATATAATAACTACCTTATGTGCCAAGACACAACCAATTCCATTAGCCGCCCATATGTTCTTAGGATCATTTTTCAAAACTTGCTTGTACATGGCAAGAGCTCTCTCTTGGTGTCTCTTCTCTCTATCCTTCTCTCTGCACGGCTGATGTAGTGTTTGCAGCCATACATTGCCTGTTTAATATAAATAATACATTAAATAAATTAACAATAATAACCATTTCTTTTGTCTTTATAAGGTTAAGATTTGATTTCATTATTTAAATTACGATTTCAAAGTCGAAACTTTTTGTAACAGAATCTAAGAAATAAAATAGAACCCACACAAAAAAATGTCTAGAAATGTAAAATAAAAAAAAAAAAATTACTCACCAAGAGCGATCAAAGAATAAGCATCACTAGACGTAGCAGCATTTTGCAAGATCCTTTCAAATTTCTTCTGTCCAGGGCCCCACTCTTGTTGTGCTAAATGTAGGTTACCTAATAGGGACCATGTGTCAGGATGCTCTGTGTTCACTTTCAAAGCTTCTTTGAACCAATCTGACGCTTCGTAGATTTGACCCTTGTCGCGGGCCATACAGCCTAACCTATATGGTAAAACAATATTTTCATTATATTTGATAATTTATTTCGTGTCATATATTTTTAATCATAATTAAATAATATTATATAATTTTTTAAGCTTCTGTGTAGACTTTTAAATTCAGAATATTCTTTATTCAAATAGATTATTGTGAGCACTTTTAGTTTGTTAAAAGCACATAAATTCATCATTCAACTATTACTATTTGCCATAATCCCACCTCAAATAACAATCGATGTAATTGGGATGTTCCTTCAGTATGTCCTTGTAAAACTTCTCAGCTTTGTTATACATGCATAGTGCTTCATTAAGTCTTGCCAAGTTGTACATAGTGGTGACCGCTATGGAGTTATAATATTGTGCGTCCAAAGTCTCCGCGTCTACTTTTTCTCTATTTAAATAAAAGTAAAGATTTATTATGATATAAGAGGTTGTATCATTTTATTTATTTAAGTAAAGTATAAATTAAAGTTAAGCTGTCATATTATTTACACTTTCTAGGCATATTTATTTTAAATAAACTCACTTTTAATATGACAAAAACGTTTTAACATAATATTTTGTTATCGGAAAATACACACAAAACTAGAATATAAAATGAAATTTGAAACCACCACAATCATGTTCAAACAGTTATGGCTTCTATCCCACATTGAACAAATTATTATTTTTAAATTATTTTCATGTTCCTGTTCTGGTAGACAGAGCGCAGCATTAAGCTCCATCACTCAACAGTTAAAATTTTGGCAGAAACTTAAAACCTAGGTTTCGGGGTTCGTCTATTCCCCTAAAAGCCTTTTAAAAATAAAATAAATTAAAATTTACCTTTCTAAAGCCTCTTCTAGATATTTCTTAGCTTCATTCAAGTTACCAAGTCTGTAATGCAAGGCTGCAACATTATTTAGTATTTCGGCAGGGATATCTGCATTTACTTTTTCTTTGAGTATCTTCATTGCTGTTGAATATGCATTTAGTGATCCCTGTGAAACATATAATTATTTAAAATGTGTTTTTTTTTTTCAGGGAATCCACTATTCCTAGAGGGAACTTAGAGAACCGTTTCCCACTTTCCACCAAACCTTCAAGGCATTGCGTGTTGAGGGCCAGAAACTTAACACTGCAATCTAATATATAATTAATCTTTATCTAATAAGTAAAGAAGATACAGGTTTGTTAGTTTCTTGGTATATTTTTATAGTGCTTGCCCTTTTAAATATGTAGGATACATAACGATAAATTAACATTTGTTCGCTCTAATACATACACAGCCCGCAGTATTAAGTTCCGCCACTCAAAACATAATGTCTCCAAAAACTGGGTAGAAAGTGGGGAACAGTGTAATACACTGTGTTCGTTAGTGTGTTAGCTCTATCTACCCTGCTAAGCAGGAAAAAAGCTATGCACAGTTGGCTTTTAAATATTCGTAACAAATTCGCAAAATTTACCAATATTATAAAAAATATTAAAAATTTAATGAAATTTAAAGAAAACTAATATACTAAACCTGTAAATCATTCTGTTCCAAAATTTGTGCCAATTCAATCCAAGCCTCCACATCATCTGGGAACCGTTCAGTGACCTTCTTCAAGTGTTGCCTCGCTATATCTCTTTGGAGCTGTGATGGAGAATTGGCATATAGGGAACCTAATATTTTCATTGTTTCATAGTTACCGGGTTGTACTTTGAGAACTTTCTCGAAACATTGTGCTGCCTGGAGAAGAAGGAAACATTAAATAAAATACAATAATAATGCTCATATTAAGTTTCTACAGAAATAGAGAGAATAGCGTTGCGTCTGACTTTAAAACACGACGATTGGAGGTTCGATTCCCAGGAAGATGAATTATTTTCATTTCATCACTCTTGTGACAAGACAGCGCGACGTCGAGTTAAGACACCAAGTGTTAAGACACCAAGTGTTAAGACACCAAGTGTTAAGACACTATTCTTTACAGAGACCTCTAAATTATGTTAAATATACAGTAGAAATTCGATTATACGGATTCGCGATTATCTGTACTATCATAAACTCAAGAAAATGTATATGTACGTAAATGCGCACGTAATTTATATGTGTATAAATCGTATGTTGGAAAATGTTAATAATTTCTTAATAAACGTTGATTTTCGTTCAAATGTACTTGTTGCTTTTAAATAGACATATAACAATTTTCACAAACCAGCTTTTTTAATAGATCCGATTATTCGGATTTTAGATTATCCGAATGACTAACGACAATAGTTAGTCCGGTTAATCGAGTTTCTAGTGTATATTATACTTTATACAAAAA
>FASU01019964.1:11887-23253 GCA_001486225.1 Heliconius pardalinus sergestus | reverse complement strand
GGCCGCTAGTTTAATATAAAAAAACTTAGATATAAAATAAAAAATCCAAATTATTGAATGATTTCAGATTTTCTCTCCTAAATATAATATCTAGTATGCTTATTACGCCTTCTTGGAATCCTAATGAACCTTAATGTCATCTTTCGTTATAGAAACACTTCTTATCTATTTCATTTATCACCCTAACAACGTTGACTTTAAAAAATTTGGTATTTAGTAGTCTTTCAAAAAAGAAGATAAAGTTTCAGTTTAGTTACTTTATCAATTCATACATTGACCTATCTTATAACGAATATTTCTATTATAACAACATACTTAATATAAGTAAATCGTATTATTAAGTACAAAAAACAGCATTGTAAAAGGTCAATGATATAATTGAAAATATTAGTGAAAGCATCGCAATTTTAATATAATTATTTGTATTACAATGTTTTTTTTACTCAGGCAGAAGTAAAGTTAGTTTGTGAAAGTTTTTATTTTTACTTTAACTTTATAAAAATGTAGGTGCGCTATAGAATAAAAATAGATTATCTGACCAAGTTTCCAATGACTCATTCAGGTAAAATGTAATTAAAAACATCTGAGATCACTCAAGTAAAGTTTTTATAAGTATTTTTTACTACGTTTAAAATAATTTAAGGTTGAATCCTATCTTTATAATAAATAACTTTTAGCTTCAATGGAGCACTGAAATATACAAAAAAAAACTGCAATCGACAACCAAGCAAAAGAATTGAAATAAACATCCAAACGGCATTGTAATATGATGACGAGTTACTGTAAACGGATAGACTGACGTGATAACTAAGGCTTTGGCGAAGCAATTTTCTCTTTTAGAAAATTTCTTACATAATACGAAATATAAAAATAAACTTACCCTATACAGTTATCATTGTGACAGGAGAAATTTAACACTATATATAACACTGAGAACTTTCTAAAGTAAATTTAATACTGTTTCAAAGCCTTAGAGGCTCGGCGGCCAATCGTGACGGTGGGTGACGGAATGCGACTCTTGCGCAGGTAGAGCTGTATCAGTGTTGGTGGATACTTTCTTTGTGTGTGTAATGTAATTATTTACATTGTAGTCACAGAGACCATGCATGTGTGCGTTTCGATAGCGTAGCGATGTAACAGGTTCTTGTAGCGGGTGGACTTCTTTTTAAACATTTGAAAATAAAACAATATGATCAATACAATGTTAATACGATAATGAGGTTTTAAGTGATTGATAAAATATTTAAGCAGGTCCCTATATTAATTAACAGGTGTACGTCGTTATACTTAATTATGTTAATTATGATTTAACTCAAATTTAAAAATAAAGCATGGTTACCAAAGTACAGTCACAAATATATTTTAAATATTGTAAGTGTTATATATGCATATTTAATATTGCATATTCAATAGGGAGGTCATTCAAACGTAGAAATTTAAAAAAAATATCTCTAGAACTCTTTACGCTGAAGCTCTCTCGTTCCGCATGGCAAATTCTGTACAAATTGTTTTATTTTTCAAAATATTTAAAAAAGAAAGCACGTTAAAAGGGTGGATAAAAAAACACCTTTCCTCTAAGTGCATAATAGTGTCTCACATTAAATGAAACAATATTTTTATTTTAAGTTAAAGTAAATAGACATATTTTGCGCAATAAGTAGGTATATAATTGATATAAGACAACGCTCGTAAGGCTCTTTTTTCACCAGTATTCGTATAACTCTAACATTTCATGGTACTGATAAGGTAGAGTTACGGTGTTTCATCACTTTTATTATTCTTATCATTATCATTATAATAATCTGTTTTTTTTAAACTGGCTTAAGACGTTGATCAAGCTTGATGTTGTACACTAGTAGTTCTTACAAATAGTAGGAACTCTACTTAATGTATACGTATTTCCTCTCCTCTCTCCGTTTGTTTGTAATGTAGAGAAATATTTTTAACTTGATGTTACTTATGAACTAAGACGTTAATTCATCTCAGGGCCCACCGATCCCCCTTTCCCTTCCTATAGTCATGAGCAGAGAAAACCTAATGTGTTTGTAAAACATAGTGTTTTTTCATTTTCTATTATAATTAGACATATTGCACGTCGAGTGGCTAAATTCAACGCCACACTTTATTTTTTTAGAAAAGGAAACATTATATTAATTGGAAATAATTTAAATCAATATCATTTCTCCGAACAGGGATTAGCACCACAGTCATACATATGTACGGTTTACGTATTTATTTTAATATTAAGTTCCACATGAGAGCAATCCATAAAAAATGTTTTATTAAAAAAGTATGTGTAAACCTACACGTCGATATCCTTATATCTGTGGAGCACATACTATAATACAACAAATACTAGCTTTAAAGTTTTAATATCTATGTTGGGGTTACAGTTTTAAAGAACAAAAACAAGCAATGTTTCTCCTTTGCCAAACTCTAAGTCACCAAAACATTGGGATAAATAAAAGAAAAACAAGTTTTAATTACATCTTTTATTATAAACATTGATTAGTAAATTACACAATTAACATCAAATAAAAAAACTATCATATAAACTTGAAAGTAGGTATATAAAAGTAACTTATAAAAATAAACGAAGCATTATAATATAGTCTATGCAAGTCGAAATGGCTTTAACTTTTATATGTTTAAGGTATAAAATATTCATAATTTGCATATGATTCAAACTGAATACATTCTCTTATAAAATATATAAAAATTCAACTATTTTCAACAATCGTCAATACTCTTTATTTTAGAAAAAAATATACTAATTTCTGAGAAACATTTTTGGTCCTTTATATTTTTTTTGTACTAACATGATTTCAGCTTTATAAAACATACGTATAAAATAGTATATCACAATATAATATATTCATATTATAGTAACGTAATAATTTCAGATTTATATTTTAATATATTACTTAGTCAACGTGAGACGTAGATATATGTCTCACGTTGACTATCATATATACTTATATATAGTTCGAATATCATGTAAATATAATATATGTATTATTTACAGATTTCAGTTAGCACAATTTAGACCAATATATAAGAAAATACATTTTCAAAATTTAGAGAGATTTTAGAGAGTTTTTATAATTTTACTGGGACATATTCCAGTAAAATTATAAAAACTCTACCCTCTTCTCTTTAAAATTTATAAACAATAACTTGGTAACTATAATAAAAATATATTTTAGATTTTTTAATAAAAATAACTTATAATAATTTAAATTAATTCTCACAATTAAAATATAAATGCAAAATCAATGCATATAATATGTGCGTAACAAGAAAAATCTCTCAATAAAATTTCTTATATAATATATTTCTTACTAAATACAATCATAATACTCACTATGTCTAAAGAAAGAACAAGAACTTAATTTAAATTTAGTTGAAAAAAAAACAATCTCCTTAAATATAGTACTTGAAACTTGAAACCTTCATAATACATTACACAGATAGAGGAAATCCATAACCAATAAAAAATATATGTAAACATACATTTTGAATAAAATATAACAAATTCTATAATATGAAAGTAATTTTTAACCATTTTTTTTATTAAATATAGTATGTATTTTTAATGTATGTAAAATTTACATTTAATATTAATATAAGGTATTCTAATTAGTGAATTTCTCAGAAAATATAATATAAATATAAAGTTTATATCTGGATTGCATATACATTTCAATTTAGGTTGTTTAAATATTGGAAAAGAAAACAGATTTTAAATTTCATTTAAAAACATTAAATATAAAACTATAGCTTTTATAAGTGAAAAGTATGTAAAGAAAATCTGAAGATATATGAATTATAGACATACGAGTATATAAATAATAAATATTTAACAGGTATACTTATAAAACAATTGCTAACATATTATCTATACAACATGTTATGTATGATATATTGTGTATCCATTGCGAAAAGAGTAAAATTCCGAAGCATAAAAAAATTACATACCTTAAAAATATGTACTTTAAATAATAACTTAACGCTGTCTCGCGAATCGCAAGACAGGTAGAAAAACCTAATAATAAGACATTCCGTTCTCCGGGCACCACCCAATTTTTAAGACATTGTGTGTTGAGTGTTGGTTGCCACAGTGATAATTCATTCACTTCAGAGTGAAAATCAAACCTAAAATCATCGCGTTTACAATAGGTACTATTCTGTTAGGATTTTAGTTTTTTTTTTATTTATAACACTGTCACATACACTATCACATACATTAAAAATTTATTCACTCGACACCTACTAATATTTATAAGAGTTTCTACCGCACAGATATATTTTTTTTATCTTTTGTAAAAATAATTAAATATTTGTAAAAACGTGAGTTGTGATGCACGTTCAACAACAACTACAACTTAAAGAAATTCGAGCGACTTTTGTTCTTATTTTATATAAACTACCATTATATATTTATTTCGGGATACTCTGTATCAGTAGCAGCGCAAGTACTACGATCTGGATGAGCTCCCTGTGTCCTCTGGCGGCGGCAATGGTGCATCTTCTTCATATATCATCACCAGTTTGCTGTATTCTCGTTTTCGACGACGAATCTGCTTTAATATCAATATCATTCGATTAATGTTTTAATTAATTACATATCACTCATATGTATACTTTAAAAAATCAACTTCACGCTGTATCCCACTACTGCAGGTTAGGCATAATGGAACCTAATGTAAAGACACTCCGATCCCCACTTTCCGCCCAATTTTTCAAAGCATTGTAACAAAGTAGCGGAACTCAACGCCGGGCTTTTGCCATAGTGCCAGAGATGAAAATATTAATAAATAATAATTTACTCCCTCGAGTGACTATCGAACACATAACCGTTGCGTTACGACGGTCTCAAATCTTTAATTATGTTTCACGTAATTGCATTTTTTTATCAACCTTTTACATATATAAATAATACAGAAAGATTAATTCTAAAAGTTAAGGAGAGTCTACTCTAATATTAAATTCTATATCAAAGTTATAGACAATAATAATTTATAATATATAGTAACAAAGATTTAAAAATATATAGTAAAACGAGGTGTTTTCAAAATTAAAGTAGATTTTGAAATTTCGCCGGCTACGTACATTCTATTTTCGATTATTAATTTTCTTCTTATATCGCGTACCGATATAACGTCTCGTCTCGTCTCGAACACGTTATATATATAGGAGAAGTGATTTGCTTATCCTGCGAATTTTTGCTGTCGAAATCAATGATCAAAGAAATTATACATATATACCTTTGATGATTTTGCCGGGGTCTCTTCACCAGAACTGCTGGAGCTGGTAATACCTTCTTCTAGTGTAAGCCTTGCGGCGACTCCCTCTAATTGTAAGTCTAGGTAAAGTTGTCCCAGCTGCTCGTTCACCATTGAAGGCTGAAAATAAAAGAAATAAATATTCAAATTTAGGTACACATTTTATAACTTTACTTTGTATCCCGTCATATAGAGAGGGGTAGGCAGAAAGCCAGAGAGACAGAGTGCTAGAAGAAGAGAGTGTCTTAGCACTAAGTAGGGTTAAGGCAATCCTTTCCACACGCACTCCTAATTTCCTTGATATTTCGTGATGTGTGACACTGCTCAAGGCCGCGCCTTGTCTTATAACCAGAGCGAGAAACTAAAAATATCTTCACTCCTTCAAGTACGAAACGACCCCACGACTGTCGCGTTTACACACAGACCCTGTGCCGCCGCGCCACGACGTTTGCGTATAGCTAGCTATATTTGCAGTAACATTATCTGACAAGTTTCTCATAATTAATTTTATCGAAACGAATATGTTTTAAGCATATCTTGATGGTTGATTATCATTAATAATAATGGCACTGACTTGTTCAAATTTTTGTAATTTTTCCTTATCGCGGGTTAGCACCTCCTCCATATTTTTCGTGAGAATTTGATATTTGTAAATAAGCTCTGATGTGAGACAAACCTGCAAAATGAAATTCTGATTAGCACTGTTTATAATATATTTAATAGCTAGTAGTGCTCACAATTCACAAATTGCTAAACAAAACCTTCATTTAGGCGCATTTTTATACAATGTCTAAAGCATATTTCTATCTATGGAATAGTACTTTAAAAATGTAAAAAATTGACTTACTTGTTCCATTCTGGTGACTCTCATAGGGTGCGGCTCATTTGTGCTGCCCGTATCCATATTTGACATTAGTGAGGGATCACCCATTCGCCGTTTCTTCTGCCACAACTGTTGATAAACGGATTTTTATAATAACCTTAAATTATATGAGCAGTATTAACAGTATGGGTCCTTATATATTTTCTCTTGTAACTGCTATATAGACACAGAGAGAGTGGAAGAACCCAATTTGTCAATGTCGGATAAAGGCACCACAAAGCCGTCAGTGTAGTTTCCTACAAAAGAAAAATAGTAGGTGTGTACGTACCATTCCATCTTCTCTATTTGTATTCCTTACATCACTCTCTTCAGTACTTCCAGATTCAGTCTTGAAAAATGACGAATAGAAAGAAGAGTAGCTAGACTCCTCATCAGTCTTCTCGATAGTGCCATCACTATTGCCACGGTGGCTTTTCCTTTTCAATTGATCTTGAACTGGTCGCTCAGTGCACTGATGGCAAAATATTATTATTTCTATATAGTAACAAAGATGTTTGCCAGTAGTTTAGTAGACACTAACAAAAATCTTCAGAAGATAACGCTAGGCTTTATTTCTTAAACCGATTACTATCCTTTTTAACGAAAAAGAGGTAAAATGACTATATTTTGTATATATATGCAACAGATTAAAAATAAATATCAATAGGACATAACTAACGGGCACTGAGCAGAATCTAAAATGACCAAAACATAAAAGATGTTGATTGATAAAGTGACTTTCATTCGTTCAATTTTCACGTAATGTAGTCATGTAGTCCTAGGTCCAAAAACTGCGGTTAAATGTAAAGACAGATAACTTTTTAAAACTGCACAACCAATTATTGGTAAAACGTCGAAAGATAGCCAGTGTAATATACTATAACAATACCGTCTAAAAATCATCAAGTAATAAAGTATTTTTTTAATTGCAAATATACTATGCTAATAAATGAATACGTAACACACAATTTACAATTCTAATTATCACTTATTTATATTATTTAATAAACAGCGATGAATATTAACTCTGATAATTTAATTTTCACTATTTGAGAAAAAAAAACAGAAATAATACAATAAGCAAAAGCATGAACAATTATTTAAATATACGAAAGAAAGTGTAATTACAAAATAAAATTAACTTTTCTACTGAAAAGCTCGTCTAATGAAGGCAATAGTGCTTTATGCCTTATCATCTATGTAAGTATCAAGAGTTGTTTGTTTCATACAAGCAATACACTATTAATATGGTTATTTTTCAGTGATTATCTGTGGACGACATCGGAAAAATGTCGAATCTAATAACTTTAGAATACGAATAAAAATAAATAGTATAGAATAATTTATAATAAACCATATTTACTTGTGCTCTATGTGCTGACTTCATGTAGAAATTGGTCAGCTGAATGTGGATTTTTTATATATTTGTGGGTAGTATGGTAGTAGATGCGATATACATATCTTGTGAATATCGTCTAATGATGTTTTATCTTGAAAAACATGTATACATGAGCGCGAATGAATATCAACTTACCTATGTCAAGAAGGGTTACAATAATCATTTATTAATTTTATGATATCAAAATCATAAGTATACATAGTTTGTTAACTTAAATAAAAAGTGACTTGAACTTGAACTTGACAACCCATTGCCATATCTACTACAGTTCTGATACGAATAATTGGAATTTGGGAAAATCCGAATAAGTTAGACCCACAAATATATATTATTAATATCAATATATAAAAAAGGTGGAAATTTGGAAGTAATTTCTATCAAGGATCTTCATCTAACAGCTACCATGCCGGCCATACTCTTGGATATAATATTAAGCAGCATGCCTGCGTGTGAATAACGATGGCTTGTTAAACACACATCTTTTTTACTAGAAACATTATATACAAGTTACTGAAAGCTTTATAGGTGTAACATAATTGCATAAAATAAATACTAAGCAAAAACACATAACTAAAATAAACTATTTACTAACATACATACGACCATATAACATTTAAGCCCATTGTCTTATTCTAACCTGAACATGATTGAATGAAGTTCTCATTTCAGAAGTAAAATTCCTTACCAAACCTTGTAAGTCGCAGCCGCCGCTCGAACTCTACGAGGTATTGAACGAACTTTAGCAATGAACTTTGAAATATAAATTATGATAATTTTACACGAATTCAAATTCAAATTTAATTTGAATAACTTATTTAGATCTCATTTATATTCAGAAATAATTGTTTTCTGTTGCTATTATTAGTATACTATTATTACAATTAAATTAATTGTTATCGATGACAGTATATACGCTAAGCTATCAAATAACAATAATAGTAGGGTAAACCATATAGCTATTGCCCACTTCAAGATTTTAAAGGCATCGTTATAAAAATTCATAAATATATGGCAGTTACTAATATACTTGCGATTTACGGTTTGTTACCCATTACGGTATTTATATAAGTGTTGCCAATATATGCAGAGCGAAGAAAATTAAAATAATAAATAATACATTACGCTAAGTGGGAATCCCCTACTGCGCCACTCAATTCAATGAGCAAGCTTTGGTTTACCCTACATATAAACGGAAGTTTCCATCAATGTCATACCCTATTAGAGGTGCCAACAGAAGAATGACGGACGTCGCATGTTTTTATCCCATCCTGTACATTTGATTGTGATTCTGCGGTCTTCTCTCGCCGGGTGTTCGTGGTAAACCATTTGCCGGTTTTCATTGGCAAAGTAAGCTTACACGCCTGCGATGTATTTTCATTATACGATTGACTTACAAAATATTTTAAATATATCAAGCTTTTGGGTTAACATTTGTTAAATGAGCTGACGAAGCGACAGTAATATTGTATAATTTTTAAATGAGTTGAAGTAATTATGACGTGTTGAGATGTTACGTGATAAAGCAATTAAAGTAATAAATTCCACCCATTATGTCTGAATATCAACGTTACAGTGGCAGTTTTAATGTGAGAATGAATTTTGCTTTTGTAATGTAATGGGTGGCCTCAGTATTAGGGCATGTATTATTATTCTTAAGATTTTTTTTTCATCTTCACGCTGCAACCCGCATATAGCCTGCCCTGCTATATGCGAAGGCAGAGTGCCTAGCGTGAAGACACTCCGCACCCCACATTCTGCCGAATTCTGGAGGCATTGCGTGTTGAGTGGCACCAGAGCGAAAAAAATAAAATATTGAATATTGATGTCCTCGAATGGGAATCGAATACACGCTTGTGCCGCTGCGCCATGACTGGCATCGACGAATTTAATAAACAATTAACACAACTATAAAACGTTCACAAATATTAAAATGCCAAGTCATATTCAGAAAAATATATATAATACTATATTTATAAAATACATATATAAATATGATAATGGAAATAAAATTAGTTTTTAAATGTTAATGCAAGAAGCAAGTGTGCATGTTAACATGAGTTGAAGCGAGTAAGCTTTGTACGGTGTATGACAAAAAAAACATAATTAAGTCTTGCACACAAGGTACATGACGTAATTAAGTTTTTGTAACTATTATTTAAAAAAGTGCAAGAGAAAATGTTGCTGGCTGATTAAGTATAGCATTTGTCTGTCAGTTGATATTATATTTATTATTAAATACTGCCATTTTCCATCGCCAATACTTATATGCGAAACTTATCATCGACTTATCAACTTTGGTGTAACCATGTCCACAATCTAGTGAAATTATCGTAAAAAAGCTATTTAATTTAATATATAGTGCCCTATATTAAGGGGATATGCAAAGAACTGTAAATATTTATATATATTTACTATAAATATAGATACTGATTTTGCAATTGACATTATTATTTAACACTCAAAATTATATACAAAAAATCAATAAGCATTAATTATTTTAATTTGACATGCTCATCACGTTTAGTGATTAAAAATGTACATGTTTATAAAGTAGAGAACAAACGGATTTTTTAATAAGTTCGAATATAAAACTATTAATTCTTTTTAAAAATATATATATATTGTATGATTTTCTCAAATGTCAATAAATTAGGCTTACTTTTAAGTAACTTTATAAAAAAATATATTTTATAAACACATTTTTATGTTATAAGCAATTGTTTATTTCTTTTAACTTTATGTTTAAATCCATTTTATATCCTACGCCTTAAATGATCAAATAGTTCCGATACCTATTTCACTTATTCCTAAAATCCGCGAGTTATATTAACTTACATATTATAATCTTAAAATATAAATATCAAACAAAACAAAATAAAACGTATACAAACTACAAACAAAACACTTAACTAATTATATATGGAGACTATTTAGAAAAAAAAAACCGCTCATAATAATAATTTGTTGAAAGCCGATGCCAAAATCAAATGTAAAATCTAAGAAGAGTTCTGATTTGAAATGTATTAACAATGTTAAACCACTACACTATATAAATAAAATTATTTTGTCAACATATAGTTTTTCTCTCTCACAGAACTCTTCCTATAAAATAATGTAATACATATTACAAGTTTGTTAATATAAAGCAAGCCCCTTTTGCCATATTATGTACAAAATAAAATATTTAAAAAAAAACTCACTTCTTCGTAATTTCTGCCGGAAAGGCCCAGAGGCTGGCAATTTTGTATATTAGGATTTACAAAATTCTGTTGCATAGCATGCACTTGAGGATCAACCGATGAATACATAAATGGCGATCCATAGACAGCCTGGCCAAACATCATGCAGGGCACTGAAAAAAAATACAGTAGATATAAATGTATGGAAAATCACGTTCTGGAGATCCATAACCCATTCTGATACAAAGGTTTCTTTTCTAAGTAAATTTGTTTACAATGTTTTCATTTTAACTGGCCGAGCCAAACGGCCTTTACTGAATTGAATGCAGTATTTCGTTTGTGGCTAACTTTCCTTGACATTTGTAGTTTGTCTTATTTCAATCGGTTCGTGAATAAAAAATATTAATATATAATTGGCAGAAATTCAATAAATAGACATTGTGTTTAAAATTATAATGTTATTAGAACATGACAGTAATCCAGGATAGATAGATATAAAATATAGATAGAATTGAGGCCGTCGTGGCGCAGCGGGACAAGGGTGTGACTGTAACGCTACTGTTGTGGGAAGTGAAATATTTATTTACGTTTATATTTCCATTTCTTCGCTCTGTAATGTTGTAGAGGCAAAGCGCGGCGTT
>FASU01019930.1:283-10566 GCA_001486225.1 Heliconius pardalinus sergestus | reverse complement strand
ATTACTTAAAACATAATATAGTAAATAAAAAGAAATATGACTCAGTAAATAAAGCACACCATTAGATAACAACATCCATCAACAATATTTGTAACGTAAATTAATTCGAGAAAAAGTTTTTAAATTTAAAATAACAAGAGTTAATCGAATGTGATAAATAAAATGACGTCTAGAATATTCATATAAACAACAAATAAATAAAACCGTTACCTTTTAAAAACCACAGCAGAGGCAGGTTTCAGGAACACAAAGTAGGTTGATGTTATGAATTTTCTACAGTAAAAATACACGTGCAATGTCACATAATAACGTATGTATAACAAGTTCACTACAAATATATAACAATTACTATTAAAATTCAACAATAGATGCTAAATTTCTAATCAATTCGAAATCTAATAAAATCGAAGGCAAATAAATTCCACAACACGTTACGCGATGCAACCATCGTTCGTTTTGCAAATTATTAGACAGCTGTCAGGTCACTCACGCTTCGATGTTGCCATTTTATTAAATAAGTATATAAAATTATACTTGAACTTATTACACTAATTATATGCGAATAAATTAGTATAATTTTTGTAATGAAAATTAATATTATTTAAAATTATTGCTTACTGTGGTTATTTATTTAATATTTCCTTACGCCTAGCGCCATCTATCGGTGACTGATTGAATTACATGAGCAGTATTAGTAGGTATATATTATTTTTAATAAAGCCTTATAGATGTAGTTGACAATAAAATATAATTTTCTACAAAGATGGTAGATGGCATTAGGTGGAGGAAATTGATAATAAAATCATAACTTAATTAATTAAATTTTTATTAAGTTTTACCGTTTAACCGTACCGTAGTACCTTTATTTTTTAAATTTTTATTTTATGAATTGCTAACAATATTTTTAGCTGTGTTATGAAGCTAATCGAAGTTAGCTTATTTTTTCCAAATTAATAAATTTCAATGACTCTTTCCTCTAAACTGCATTTCTCCATTTATTAAAAGATATCGATACCAATTATTTTTAATGATACATACTTATTTTCTGATTACTTTTACATTTTAAAGAAAACACTATCCTCTAGAATAAATAGCAAGGGCCGTTGCCAAAACAAAATTACTACTGATTATTTCAAGACAAAATTACAGCTTGTAAATGCATAATAAGGAGTTCTGATATAAGAATGATTAAATAGTAAAAAAAATCAGCTTCACACTATATCCCACACACACAAGCATATGCAGAGGGAAAAGAGCTAAGACACTCCGTTCCCCACTCTTCGCTGAATTTTTCGGAGCATTGCGTGTTGAGTGTTTGAATAAATAAAAAAGATTGATTGAAGATTACACAAGGAAGGAAAATAAAACATCAAATTAACTAAAAACATTTTATTTGATCATAACTTTTTCATATAAATAACGCTCTTTTAAACTGGAAGCCTCTACGTACAAGTAAGTAGTTTTATATAACAATAGAATAAAACAGTACAATGGTAAGTAATAATTACACATAAAATAATTACAATAGCTTACAAATAACAGGACTTAACCTTTAAAAGTCGGCAGAGCAATTATTGTGGCAATCGATTTTCACCTAGAAAAGAACAGGATTTCGTTTAAGAAAAGTTTAAGAAACTAAAAAAACTCTTTAATAAATATTTTATAAAAAAATAAGTAAAAATATATTAATTTACTGTTTGTATTTAACAAAGCTAGCTGTTGATAACATTATTTTACTATTAATAATAGTAGAATGTTCAAACATGACTCCATCCAATTATAACCGATAGATAAAGATTTTTGGCTGGTTCGTAGAAATCAAATGTTTATATTTTATGGGCCGTTGTACATATATTTTTAATTTTTATATTTCTTTGTAATGATATCAACATAAACTAAATACAAACAGCTTTACTATGTTAATAAACTATTTTATTTTAAGATATTGGTAAGCACAAACTATATTAGTATTATCTACCAGTGATGTAAAAAGCAAAGGATATTTATTTTGCGAACTCAAAATTGAACAGGCGTCAGAATAAATTTTTAGAACTAAATACTGTTGTACAAACAAGACTCCTTTAAAATATTAAGGCTTTATATATAAAAATAAAGAATTACTAGATTTGCAACATATTGATAACAAATAAATCTAATATGTTTGTGTTATCATGTAAAGTAATAAGCTTCATAAATAATCTAAAAGAACACAATGCTAAAATTAAAAACAATTAACATGCAAACAGCTATATTCATGCGTTATGTAAGTGATAAAATTAAAAAAAAACATTTTAGTATCGATTATATTTGGCACATTTCCGAATCAATTTTTAATTTTAATAAAAAAAAAACAATTTTAAAATATAACATCACAGTTAAAAATATCGAGTTCATTAGAATACTTAATTAAAACTTTCAACAAAGTTTGTTTTTGCAATTTGAATATTTAATGTATTGTTCCTCAGAATATAAGATGTGCCCGGCATCGTAGATATTACTAAGAATGTTTTGAAATATACTTAAGTATAACAAAATATAGCGTGTAACATCAAATAATTAGCATAGCAATGATGGTGATCATTGCCAACAGCAAGCCGAGCAGCGTCAGCCAATCCAGGTCTGCCAGGTGCTGGGAGAACATTAATGTGTAGGAACAAGCTAACATCAACGTGCCATTGTCGTGCCAATTGCGCTTTGACTTCGTATTATCGCCTGTCAAAATAATAACAACGCAACTATAAAAAAATTAAATACTTTTTTTACCATATATTCTAAATTAATAATACATAAAACAGCCAATCAATGACATACGAGTACGGACACGAGCGGGATGCAAATGATCAAAGTGAAATCCAAACACCGTGCATGATAAGAGACCACGTACCTTTGTGTTCGTTTTGTGAACTATTTTGCCTTTTAGCTCTCCAAGGGACTACGGTGGTTGGCAGTGAACTACTTTGACTAGAGCTCTCGTCGAATGAAAGCCTTCTTAAATGTTGATTCATTGATTTTACAATTTTTGGCGAGTTTAAATCATCTCGTTCCTTTTTATCGTTACTCTTTTTTATCTCATCATTGCAATTGAGATTTTTGTTGTCATAATTAAAATTAAATATAGTTGCTAATTCTTCTGATGAATTGTATTCTGTTGAATCAATGTCTTTTTTGGTATCTAGGTCGTCATCATATATTGACAAAGCCCCAGAAACTCTATTGGATGTGTTATCGTTTGAATTAGTGTGTATTTCTTCGTTATATTTAGGTAAATCTAGTTCATTATTTAAAATAATACTTTTGTCGTTATTAGATCTCTTTGAATCAAATAATTTTTCATTTACTTCTGCAATACCAGCGATTAAATCAGATATGCCTTCTTTTAATTCTGTGAATGCTTTCATTTCATTAATTTCTTTTACTTTATCATCCGTACTTAAGAATGGATTAAGAGAGTGGAATCTTGGAGCTGGCTTATCTAATTGAATATCATTTGTAGTTTCACATTCATTATTCTCATTAAATAATTGTGGTATATTACTGGGTACACCATTAGCTATGCAACTATTGACAACAGGTGTGCTTCGCTTTTCATATAAAATTGCCGAATTTTCTGTATGAATAATACTTGGTGTACCGTTATTTTCAGTTTCATTCAGTTCTTTTTCAAAATTATGTTTTAATTGATCCTCAACTCTATGAAGCTGATCGGAAATTACCAACAAACTATCTTCTGTTTTTTTACCTTTAGAATTTTCATCATCAATAGCTTTACATTTCTCACTTACAGGAGAAACGATATCTTTTGAATTTTCGTCATGATTCAATTCAGCCTGAGCACTGTCAAAGTTTTTTTCGGTTAAACCATTTAAAAAATTCGTTCTACTATCAGATATTCTATTTTGAATATCAGATGTCTCGTTTTTATTTCGATTCTTGTCAAGTTCGGCTAAAGCAACTCCTAGCTTATTACTAGTATCCATAGCTTCTTGTGCTAGCAAACTAAGGACCTGTTGAAATTCATCTTTTGATGACCGTTTTGATGCTTGTGGTGATCGGTTGGATGGCGATGAACTTTTGGATTTATCACATGAAGATGATTTAGCAAGACTTATATCATCACTATGAATGAATGAATCATCTTTTGCGAAATGATGTGAAAGTGAAGAAGTGCTATTGGCAAATAAGTTGACAGTATTATGTCGTTGTTTTACCTTGTTTCGGGGACATAGTGGGGACTCCTTCTGGTTGTCATTTTTTTCAAAGGTTTCACGGAGTCGTTTCATGACATCACTATTACTGTGAGTTTTTTGTAACGGTGGCACTCTACTAATGTTTAGAGCATCATCAATTTCCTTTTGAATCATAGTAAATATATTGGCGGACAGAGATCGCACTGCTCGTTTTTTCTTAAGGTTTGCAGCAGAATCTTTACTAACAGGAAACTCAGGGTAACTATTATTATTGACGTATCCATTATAATTTTCACCATTAAAAAGCGCTGAATGCCTGCTATCTTTTCTCAGGCTTCTATAAGCTAGATCGTCAGCTACAATATCAGGTGACCGTTTTGGCACAAAGCGTGACCTTACTTTATTTTCCGGAGTAGCATGTAAATAGTCACTCTGAGGAGCCGGTGACACAGGTCCTATAGGAATACCAAACGGTGGCTGAGGATCCATAGTTTTAAGGCGATTATTCGTTTGTTTAATATTTCTATACACTACATCATCAAATACTATGTCTGGCTCGTTACGTTCAGACTGTCTATCATCGTCTGAAGCATAAGGCACATAGACTGGTGAAGCTAACATATAGCTGATTTGGGTTTGTGTGTCTTTTCCATTTGCTTTTTCTTTATTCGAAAAAGAATTCATCCTTCTAAAAGCCATATCGTCTTGGAGTTTATCAGGTAAAGTTGACCTACGAGATGTTCGTCTTAAAGGAGTAGAAGGCTGACTTCTTAATTGAATGTCACCATCATTACCATTCCAATCATTAAAATGATCATAAAACTTTGGTGTCATCAATTCTCGTCGTTCAGCTCTGTCTAGTAAATCTTCATCACCCAATCCTAAGCTATTATATATTGCTTCAAGTTCATTCAAAGCATCATCGAGATTTGTTGACTTCCTTCTTTCAGAATTTTTTTCATCGTCGGATGGTATTTGGCATGTACCTGAGACATATGTATCAGATTTATGACGAGTATGTGTTTTTGGAGGAGAAGTTGATGTTTGTGGTGGCTCAACAGTATTTGCACGTTTGTATTCTGTAGTAGCTTTCCATACTTTGGCACCATCTATGATGTCGACAGATTTACTTTTATTTGAGGCCTCAACATTTTGCGTTACATCTCTATTTCTCCAAGCCGATTTTTTTGATTCATTAGATTGAAAAGGCCTACTCATGTGAGAGGTTCCGGAGTATTCACTATTACTTCGTGAATGTGCAAAAGTATTCTGTTGTTTTCTTTGTTTTTCAGCATCGTCTATTTTTTTCCAAAATTCTGATGCATTTCTAGGTCTTTGATACAATATTTCGTTTTTGTCTTTAGAAACCTGAGAGTCACTTAAATATTGATTTTGATTACTATTTTGGGTATTCTTAATACTAATAGGACGTCTTGATCGCGGGGTTTGATCTGCGTAATATAGGTAGTCTTGTTTCATTTGAACTGGTTCTGGTGTAATTATGCTATTTTTAATAGTCTGTTTTCTCCATGGTGGACTATTTACAAAGAGACCATAATGATTAGGCTCCGCGGAAACTGACGCAGGCCTACGAGGTTGTTCATTTTTAAAGTAATGGCTATACATATTTTCGTTATTCTGCATGGCTATATGGTCTTCTGAGTTTGATATTGGCCTACGTAACCCATTTGATCCGTAATTAACTAATCTCTCCTGACTTCGTCTCATAATTCTTTCAAAATCATTATTGACGACTCCATGTTTAACGTTGTGATTTGAGCTACGTTCAATTACAGTAGGGCTATTTTCATAATACATCGATAAAGGTGTAACAACTTTTCGATGCATATCACGAGGTGGCGGTACCGGGGGAGCTTTTTCTTCCTTTTTAATATTTGTAACATTTCCTAAAGGAAATTTAACGCACATAATACTTTCAGGATTTTCATACTGGTTTGACACACTGCTTTCTCTGTTGCTCTTAGCGTATAATGAAGTTCTATTAGTATTGTTATTTGGATATTGTATGGAGTAATTAATACGTTCGTTGTTAACTTTAGCATTAAAATTAATAGATGAAGGGTAGCTTTGAGTTGACGGGAATGATGATATTGACTCAGATTTAAAAGGACGTCTGTTAGTATCGTTCATAGCTAGTTGGTCTGCCACAATTTTAGAAGTTGCTTCACGTTTGCATGTGCCGTAACCACTACTCTGACTAGTTGGCGTTCTTGTTAACATTTCAACCTCTGCTTTTGTGTATCCTTGTTGAAGAAGTTCTGCTTCCTTATTTAATTGATTTTCTTCGTCACGAGATAATCTTTTAATATATCTTTCATTTCGGGCACTCCTAGATCTTTTGTTAAGTGAGCTATCTCGTGACCTCATTAATGAATCGTCACTTCGAAACCTAATCATTGAAGAAGAGTTCGAAGATGATTTTAAAGATTCTTCATCACTGCTTGACTCTCCTTTCATGCTATTTCGTAACGCTTCAACACGCGCCTTCATACGACTTTTTCTTTTCTTCCGTGAAGGCAAATCAAAGATTCCTTTTCCGGATCGGGAAGTATCATCTTTAAGCTGAATAGATTCTTTCGAAATGCTATATGTCTCAGGATTATCAGCTCTATACTTTATAAATCCAGCTGAAGGATCCGACAAGACTCCATCGTCAGTAGCATCTCTAAGATTAGTATTTGCTAGACTTTGAGCCCTTCTACTATCTCTGATCACTATGTGATCAAAGTTGTTCACAGCTGGTGCACGTTTCTTCTTTTTACTTTTTTTTTTCGATGGTGAACGATTTCCATCATCAGACTGAGATGACGAGCCACTATCTTCTTCTTTCTTTTTTCTGCGGAATAGTTTACCAATGGACCATTTCTTATCTTTTTTTGAACGTTCAACATCTACTTCTGTTTGAAGTGGGCGATCTAAATGAGGCTGGACGGAGGTATATTCTTCATTATATGGCCGGTAGGATGTAGTAGATGCACCAGAGATATCTCGATGGGGAACAGGCGGTGAATTAACAGTCTGAAATAGAAAAAAATGACTTATTATATTATTGGTAACAAAGAAAATTTATGTTTTAAAACTATATTTAAAATAGGTATGAATATTTTAAATACGATAAGGTAAAACAAAACATAGGAATATAGTTCTTATTTACATAAAAACAACGTACAGAAGACCCACATTTGGCCAAGGACATTCGTTTGGCAAAATATCAAAGTTATGAAATATGCTTTTTATCTTTAGCTTGTTTTGTGTTTTAACAAGGAAGTAATCAAGAAGATAGTTTATCAAAACATAATAAGGTTGGGAGTTCAAAGACACACTATTATATTCTATTTATCTATTTTAATAATAATACTTATAAAATACGAAAGATAAATAAAATGCTTCATTTAAAAAAAATACAGTATTTTTTGTTCCTGCTGTATTGCCGTTTAGCAGGATAGGCCATATATAGCTAGCAGTAGCAGAGGGAAACTATTGTTAAGCCACTCGACACGATTTGTCTTATTACCAGATCGAAAAAAGGAATATACCTTAGTCATTCCCCCGAATGATATCGAACTCACAACCGTCATAAGTATAATAAGGTGTAGAAATATAGCATTGTTAAAAATATATCTAGTTCATATTTTCAATTTCTAGCACGAATTATATTTATATAAAATACAAATGTTATCTCTGTATGGCAAGTGCACGGTATGTTGGACAAACATTGTGTGGAATAAATGTTATTATGTAAACTGTGTTATGATTTGCATGCATCGATTATGCAACAAAATTTATCGCCAAAAACAAACACTCGGAAATTTTCATCTTCTGAATATTTCATATGTACAAAATAAATAAATGGAGAGACAAAATTTTCCACTTTTGTTTGGTTTTTAAAGAATTTATCAAGTTTTAATAATTTTGCTTTTAAGACAGTGAGTTCATGTTCAGTTCTGGTTTAGACAATATGTAAATAAGTATGTTGGTGTTATAATCAAATAAATATAAATAAAAGTAAATTTAAACGCCTTAATTGTATATTTCACATAATCAAATAAAAATGGTAGTAAAAAAATTAAAATTGTTAAAAATATGAATATTTGAAAAATAGTTGTGTAAGGGAAAGCGTGGGATTCAGTTCTGCTGGCGTGACTGACAAACATAAGCTTCGAAACTCTTTGTCCTTCTAAAAATAATTTGACATAAAATGACAACTTACAGGTAAAAATGACGCGAAATAGTTATTATTAGGTGAAGCCACCTCTAGCATAGCCACCATGTCTAAATCATAAACACTTATTTAAAGCACATTTACGAATACATTAACTCCCACACATGGCTTTTGGCACGAATGCGACACTATCTGAATATTTTTTGTTAATATTAAAATTTTTGTATTTTAATAATTCCGTAATATCACTATTTACATTACTGAATTGTCCACTTCAAATTCATGTTTTTTTACACTAAAAATAACAACTTTTTCACTATTCATTCACAAAAAGCACTGTCTTACTTTTAATAAACCATTATTATCTATTTCACTAATATAATATTAAAATATATTAAATTAAACAAAGAAATATTTATTTGTTATTCTTTTAAAATAAGTTTAAAACGCGAGAGCAATCCGCGTGAGCTCTTTCGCTCCCGCCGCGGCAGCTTCTGATTATTTCAGGCAACTGAATCAAACGCCCGTTTACACCGACAAGATTTAGTTTGCCATATATTATCTATATCAAAATAGATTTCCCGCCAGTAACACTTTTTGTTTGTAAGCAAAAAATAAAAAAAAAAACTAAACATGTAAACGGACTCTAATTTTATATCCTTCACTCTAGAACAGCTCGTCGCTTCACTAATCTAGTTATTTATAAAGCTTGATCGGATTATTTATTTTTTACCAAATGCAATGCTAACATAAGTTGGACGTCCGGAATTCGTTAGACGTATTTTTTTAGAGACGCATACAAAAATAAACGTTGATTTAGTGAATGTTTATAAATGAATATAATTCTGATTGAATTAAACAAACAACTTGGAGACAGTTTGACTAATGTGTGTTAGGAAGGTACATTCGTCTTGTTGACTTATTGTTGGCGTTATATATAGAGTCGGGTTTTTTAAGTACCGTTCTTTTTAACTTTTTTGTATATGTTTAAGCCAAAACTAAACTTTCGTAAATGTAATCTATTTACTTATATTTAAATAGTGTAAGATAATGATTTTCTACTATTATCTTTGGTATAACAATTATTAATAATAAGTAAATTCATCTTTCTCAATATTCTTTTCTGTATAGTATAGTGTGTACTCTTATTTAAAATTTAATGGTAATTAAGTATTAAAATGGGCTTCCTTAAGAGATCTATGTAAGGTTTTGTACGATAGTTTTTCTAGTTTTAACAATATCTACATCGTATCTAAAAACTAATTTCACTAAAAAGTACCAGATAATCACTATATAGATATTAGAGATCAAAGAGCGAACGTCTCTGTCATCACTATTCAACGATTTCATGCCAAACGAATATCCAAATGATAAAAAAAAATAAAACCAATGAACACAATTAGTAAGAAAGACGATATCTACTTTATAAAAAATAGATACATTTTTTGCTAAGGAAACAAAGCAATTAATTTACTTTTTTCAATTTAAAAGTCTTTTAAAAGAGCCTCATTAATTAAATTAACCTACATCACAATGCAATCTAAACGGGACGCCACACGCGCGAACGAATTAAGTCTTGACCACACTACTTAATTAAATAAAAATAAACTGAGCCTTCACTCTAATGCTAGCACGTCGTTTAAACGTAACAAGTCAAATTGCAATTCTTTTAAAAGCTTCTTGTTTATTTGCTATCTACTTATCCTATGAGAGTAGTGCTGTAGTATACTTTTTTTGTTTCATTTACATTAGAATAATATTTTTTATATATATAAAAAAAACTACATATAAATATGAATGTAATGAGTAAATTATGTTTTTTAAGTATAAAAGTAGAGTCTTTATATAACAGTTTACTAAAAAAATTTCGATTCGAGATTCGAGGCCTGCTGTGGTGCAGGGGCACAAGCGTG
>FASU01019922.1:0-13660 GCA_001486225.1 Heliconius pardalinus sergestus | reverse complement strand
CTTTTCATGGTGTCCTTTTTGGCCGTGCTCATGTTCATTAAAACCTCCTTCGCTATGTCCCTTATGGAAATCCCCTCCTTCTTTGTAGCTACCTTCATGATCATGGCCACCATACCCTTCTTCAAAACCAGATTCACCGTGGGAAATGTTTGTCTTTCTTAAATTCATCTAATTTATGAATTCCGTGATGACCTTTAATTGAGTGTCCCTTATGGAAATGGCCTTTTTCTTCATAACTGTGCCCCTTTTCACCCTTTTCTCCATGATGGTTTTCACCGTAGTATCCGTCGTCATGGTGATGATGTTCTTTGTGACCTTTACTCTCTCCGAAGTTGCCTTTGTCTCCTTCAAGTAATGAATGTCCTTTTTTGCCGAAATCATATTCATGGTGTCCCTTGTATCCTTTTTCTCCGTATCCACCGCCCTCAGTGTGGTGTTCGCCATGGTGGTGCCCACCATCACCTTTTTCCCATAGATTAGATGCTGAGTCGTCGAGATCTAATCCTCGTTTGTGGCGGACATCTCTTGCATATGTAACTACTATTAAGATACTTAAAATAAATACCACGCTGGTCTTCATTGTCCTGTTCTCCTGGATGCAGTGATCTATTGCCAAATGATGCCCGTTGCTTAGTTTTCGTAACTTATATAGTATTACCAATAATACACTGTATTGCCTTTAATGTCAGGGTGAGTGCTAAAATGACGGCCACGACAAGCGTGATTGACCTAAATTATTAATAAATTAGCTTTATTGTTATCATTAAAATACTTCTTATTAGATTTTATTGTATTGATACAATTCAAAATGTTTTTATAAAAGCTACAACTTATTTTATATCTTTGATTACTGTAGAAAAATATATTTAGTGTAAATTTGAAAAAAGTGTCATATACATAAATAATATAAAATGAAAATCATATTATTTTTTTGTTGATTTTTGCCTTTTTTTGAAGAGGTAGACAATTTTATGATACTTTTTTTTGTTCATCAGTCTCGGGTTTGTTTTCTTCCGGTGAGGATTGAACTCGATACCATAATGTAGTATGTGTATGTCACACACTTTCATATTTTTAACAATTACGTCGAACAACAGGTTTTTGGCATCATACTAGAGATCTCACACATTGTAGGGTAGGCAGAAGGAACTTGAGAACCTAGTGTTAAGACTACGTTTTCATTAAGACACTTCTATTGCCCATTTTCAGTCGAATTCTGGAGGCAATTAGCATTTCTCACTCTGCCTCAACACCAGAATAAAGAAATGAAAATATTAAATATTTGATTTCTTCGAGTAGGAATCGAACCCACTACTTATTTCGTCACACGCTTGTGCTCCTGCGCCACGACTGACCTAAAAAGTATATTATATGACTATTTTTTTAGCTTCACACTGTATCCCGTACATGGTAGCGTAGGCAGAGACCTGCGCCACGCCACCGAAGTGTATTAATATTGAGGGATGACACGGTGAGACATTTTCACTCGTATCAAGGCCACCTCGTGTCAAGGTAAAGTTGCGAAAAAGTCGCCTTCGTTGTTTTCTACGTTTTATTTAAGTAAAACAGCGTTGATCGATTCCTTACGCCACTCTTTCTGCAAGAGCGCACACGCTCTGTCCTAAGCGAGTCGGTTGCTGGCGCCGCCACAATATAATGGCCATTGTCGTATTGTAAGTTGTGAATAATAATAATTATTATATATAAAGTAAACGATTTTACTTCATTATAAATTAGCAAATTGTGTTGATTGTTACATTTGAAGTTTTTGATTTGTATTTGATTATCGTCTCTATGTGCTTTATTAATTTATTATTATGTAGGTAGACTGTGAGGTTGGGGGGTCGATTAATACTTGAGCAAATTTAATGTTTAATATTTTCATTTCCTCGTTCTAGTAATGAGGCAAAGCGCGGTGTTGAGCTTCGCTACTCAACACGCAATGCCCCCAGAATTTCTTTGATTTGATTGGAAGTGCCCTAACACTAGGTTCCCACGTTCTTTGTATCTACCCTGCTGTGTTCGGGATAGAGCGTCAAGCTAAAAAAAAGAAAAACAAAAAACACAAAACAAAGCTGAACATTTTCTTTAAAAGATATTTTACACATTATCCAACGCCGTCAATGAATTTAAATGCCAATGAAAATAAAAATATAGGTATAGTGTATTAAAAAATATCATTGTTCTTAATACGGTGTGGGAATTAACTCAAACAGTATCGTATGTAGAGTCAGAAACTATTTGACGTCGCCCAACGGCGTTCATTAATAAGAATTTAAATTGTTAAATATCCAAGTTGAAATAAATTTTACCTGAAAGATTTACTTCCTTTATTTTTTTACTTTTGTATTTTTATTTTATTGCTTATAATCGTTCTTTCATATTTTAATGAATATTAAATATTTATAATATGAAAGCAGATTGATAAAGGTACTGTTATCGACGTACTGGGATCCATTCCAGCTTCAGCCAAAAATATCTGTCCAAGCATCATGATGGTCATAAGTCAAGAGCTAACGAGATACTATAGACGTGACATACGCGTCCAACGAGCTTCATTACGGAGTCTACTCAGCCCAATAGACGACTCGGTTTCTGAGAAGATCACGATATACAGGTGCTTCCATCCTAGCAGATTCCCCCAACACTATCGTCGTCTTAAGAAGACTCATTAAGAGATGCCACTACTACTCTGATACCGAGGAATTCGTTATCGGCAAGGCAAATGAAGCTGGGCAGATAAACGTCTCGTGACTAATATAGTGCAACACTATGAAGAGGTAATAATAATAGAGGTAAACCTAACTCTAGCTTCACCACAATCATGATCTCCTGCCTTTCCTTCTGTGTGCGGGATACAGCGTGAAGCTGATTTGATTTTTAATTTTATTAAAAATGTAATTCTTACTATTTGTACTAATTCAATTTTTATTTCAGAAGAAGTTTGATTTAAAATTCGTACAGTCAACAATATGAAAAGCAAAGCTAATCGACTTATCGTGCTTAGAATATAAAGTATCTTGTTTCCATAATATTATTCGTTTTACCCAAGTCTCATAGCGCAGTCTGCGATTCAATTTGATTAAAGCACTATTTTATGGTGACATGAAGATAGTTAAATAAACTTTACCGATGGAAATTTTATCTATCTAAAGAATTGTCTAAAAATTTAAAATATTCCTCTACATTTGTATTGATTGAGGACTGTTTTATTAAAGGAAATAAAAGCAACATGACAATTTCAAAGAAGTAATAATATAGAATTTTATATATAAAAGTAAATATACTATTAATCTATATGTATATATTAAGTTTTGCTTTCCAAGTCAAGTAGTGTAAGAGGGAAACGTTTGTTAGTTCTTCGAAAAGCGTACCTCTAGTGAGCTTTAGATCACGAGCCATGCATTTCTCAGCTCGCTGATCCAGAAAGTACGTATAATTGATTGAAACATATCCGGTTAGGGAAATGTTTCTTCTAAATAGGGATTGTTAACCTTTAAATGTTGTGTTTATTTATGAGATATTTATATTTATGTAATTCTTTTACGAGAAGGAAAAATATTACTACTAGAATTTCTAGTCCTCTCAGCTGTTCCCAGGTTCCCAGCCAGGTTCCCAGCTTCCTTCTGGTTACCCTGCCGGGTGTGAGATACAATGTAAAGAACAATAAAAGAATACTTTGGCTTTATATAATAGAGATCTTTTATTGTACTTATGTTAGAAGCTATTTTATTTTCAAAGTGTAATATAATGCTTTTAGATTTATACTTCATCGTAAACATGATAGAGCTATTTCAAACCGTACCTACATAGTAAATATTCGATCAGAGTTGAGGTAAAATAAAGACATCTTTCTGAAACTTTAGTTGATGTAATAAGTCTTCCGGATCTAGCTTCGCGGGCCTTTGTCCCTTGTCTGTGATAGAGAGATCCTTCGATTGATGGCACCTATTTGCATGGAATTCGAGCTTCTTGCAAATGACATTGAAGCTTGGCTTTAGTGTCATTTATTTGAATATATAAGGGTTTTATTCTTTTCCTTTTTATAATATATATCTCCCTATATTATCGAATATTTTAATTAATTTTATGTTGATAACGATTATGTTAAATTATATATATCCAGAATTCCGCGGAAAGTGGGGGATGAGGGTAGTGTCTTAATGGGAACAGAGTGTCCTAACACTAGATTCTCAGGTTCCATCTGTCTAATTTATATTCTATATTTAAATTTTTTTTATAACACCATATTTTTTATCACAATAATTTATAAAAAAAACACTCGCACAAAATGTTTAAATTAAAAGAAAGATAAGTGTTGTAACAGAACAAGTGACATCAAAAATGTATAACAAAATCTTCTCAAAACTGTAGTACATACTTAACAAGTTAGTAATTATTATTTTATTAAAATTAACTCTTCAAAGAGAAACTGTAAAATAGCATTTGAATTTAAGTCGCATTAAAAGTTTGCGTGAGCGGAGTTTGTAGTACAATGGCGACGTTGGAAAAATTATAATTACTTTAGCGAGTTGGCTTGGAATTTATAAAAGTTATTCACATAGCTCCTCTACATCTCTCTAAATTTGATATTTCAATTTGTATTTTAAAACATGTTCATTAAAAGCCGTATATCAATTGCTACCATACACGTTTTAGCTCCCTATAAAATTGTTCATTGTTATATATTTTTGAATAATGTTAATTTAGCTTATGGACTTTTTAATTAGATAATTTTATATACATACTGGTAAATAAATAAATATATTGATTAACACAACCTTTTGCTTACATATTAAATTAATATTTGGTATAAAATTTGTCAGAACAAGTCAATAAATAATATTTTTTATTTTAATGTTACAAAATTATAATGTAATTATAATCTTCAAGCTGCCCCAGAGTAGGAGCAGTATATTCAATTCTAGGTATTAGTAGCTTGGTTTCCCGACATATTTATCAGCCGCTTATTTGGATTTGCCCGTTTAACATGTTCTCGCTCTTCTAACTCTGTTTTCCATCGTGCCCCTTGGACATGTGTCTGTTATATGTCATATCTAATAAAATCACAAACATAAAAATTGTCAGTTGCACAAGATAAACGTGCGCCGGCTACTAGCTGTTCCCTGGTGGACTAATGACTGACGCAAAATGATTGCCTATTATCAAAATCAAAACGTGTTCAAATCAAAACACTAGGTTCCCTTTGTCTATCCTGCTGTTTGCGGGATACAGCGTGAAGCTGTATTGTGCCGAAGCTTACAAATGTAATAGCGCCATAGATAGCTTTATATAAGGTTAATTCTGTAGCGACTTTAACAAACGTGTCGGGAAACTTTAGGGGGACTCGAGGCGTTTTTCTTCTACGTAGAATACTTTTCGTGATCTGATGGTATTTCGACAAATAATGAAAGAAGTAACTTTAGTAAACGCCTCTGGCTCCCAAAGACTTTGCAATTGGCTACAGCCGGCGTCGCTTTTAGTCATCAATTTTACCCTTTACTTCTGCTGAAGTACCTACGAGTATACTAACTCGTCTAGTTTACCTACTAGAGTATTAAAATAAAAAAAAATCCACACTTTCTTTTAGCGTGAGCTTAATTATGGGCTATTTTGTATAACAGTTTAGAATTGCATACGAAAGGATTTAGATATGTTGCAAAAGGCTGGCCACATGTGTATTTAATAAAGCAAGACGTCAGCATTACTTTCAACACAATATGATTAAATATATATTTTTAACATATGATATATAATAAATAAAATATTTTTATATCTTAATATATAGGTACATATATATGTTTGATAAACTGCCGCACTGTTGCACTCTGCATCCGTTCCACTTCTACGTAGTTTCGTAGCGCGTTTAGAATCCAGTTGTGAATTTATTATTGTTGCTATTAAATTTTCAAGTATCAAATTCTATTTTAGATACTATTAGGGAAATGCACATCGAATGATGTGAAAATTTTAAATTAGGGCTATATTTAGTTACTAGTAAGCTAAAAAACAGAAGATTTCAATATTAAGTAGTTGAACTTTTTTAGGGTTTCGTAAATTGTCGTATCTAGAGATATTTTTTTTGGGGGCCTTGACTTTAGCTTTGAACAGATATGTTCGTGTAATGTTGTTTTTTTAATTTTTCGGGGCTAAATTTGTTGTAAGTAAAATTTCTAGGGTGGGCACCAAACTTCTTTTGTGGGCACTGACTACCCGCCTCCCCCCCTTTTATATATTTACAAAGAAATAATTGGGACAGGAGTAAAATGTGACAGTAGAAAATATCTTGTTTGTAGGTACAGACGAGACAGAAACTGTTTTAACGAGCGCGATTCTAACGAGCAGACACGTAAAAACTAATTCTAGGAAAAAATGAGGCGTCGACATACAACCATTTTTAAGTAGCACTGAACTAATGACTTAGGTACTTACATCATGTCATCAGATGTATTACTGCTATTTTTTTAAATGAGTTCTTTGATTTTCACGATTATTGTACATTTTAAATGAAACAATAAATATTTTAAAGTCAAAACTAATAAATAAATAATACAATAATTTAATTACTACTGCTTGCATATCTTGCAACAGTACAAATAAAGTATTCCAATGAGTTTCTATAACTTTCTATACTCAACAAACATTATATCAAAATATATCAGTATATAAAATATCTTTCTCCAAGTATGTAGCTTTTAGAGAAATGATAATTTGAAATATTTTTTGATGATAAGCTGATATTACTCGTAAGCAAAAGCCTTTTAAATTCCAACAAAAAACCTTTAAATGATTATAAAACTATAGTTAATTATTCTTTATTTAGAACTCCATGTGAGGAGTCATTGGTATACATCGGTATACATCTTTATTCCTTTGTAACACTATTTTTTTGATTGCATTATGTAAATATCAAAGTAATTTATATTGGACGTTACCGAAATATTCAATTAACTTTTATCTGTCACTGATTCTCATGAATATTTTAATTTTTTATATACGAACGAACAAATATTGTTTTAAATTTCGCTTACGCAGTAACGGCTCTTATTCCACACACGCCGGTCTTGTTGAATTAGGATTACTTGGCTGAAATCGAGCAAACACAATCGTATACGGTGTGTCCTGCGGTAGAAAATTATAAAAAATATATATCTTATCTTAAAATATAGGTTATGCATCTACACATGTAGGTAGTACCTATGTATTTCTGGCGTGCATTTTCACAAGCGTGTGACTGTAAACGCGTCAGGTTGTAGAGTCGATGCCCACTTGAGGAACTGAAATATTTAATATTTTCATATCTTCGTTCTGGTAACGAGGCAAAGCGCGGCGTTGAGTTCTGCTTCCACAGTTCAGCGTAAAGTGGGGAACGGAATGTCTTAACACTAGGTTCAAAGGTTTCCTCTTATTACCCTGAGTGTGGGATACAACGTGAAGCTAAAAAGTATGTATTTTTAAAATATTTTAATATAATTACAAACTTAAAGGGATGGGCATCCGGGAACACTTCGTGGTGGTTTGATTCAGTGGAATCAGATTACGAAATACGTTTTTCAGGCCACGCCAGCGATCTAAGCGATAAATTAATTATCAAAGTGCTATATGATAACGGTAATTAACACTTGAGTAAGGATTTTTAGTATTTATATTATGCTGTTATTTTTAAAGTAAAAAAGCAAAAATCAAAATAATATTTATTAATTGTACTAATTCTGTATCGAGTTCGACGATTCAACACATAAAGTTTTGAAATTACGCGGTGCGTGGGGAACGGAGTGTCTTAACACTAGGTACCCTTTGTTTACCATACTATATATGTAGTGTACCGACTATATAGATAGGTACATACATACACGAGAACCCTTCAACTTGCCTAATTTGCATTTTGTTAATTACCGTAACGTCTTTATTGCTCTAATAACGTACAAAACGTTGGCGGCGCGTAATATTTAGCACATAACACGTAGACTTAATTATAAAGCCAGAATGCTGCGAGACGAGTATTTAACTCGCGACGTGTTCGACGCGTAGTACCGGTACCGTATACCGTATACCGTATACCGTATACCGTATACCGTATACCGTGTACGTTGAAGGTGACTAATTCAATTTCAAGCAAGTGAATTGAATGTTAACGACGAGCCCAAATGAATATGTGTACCGGGATCGCCGTCTATGAGAATATTTACATACTCTGTGCTGTGAAATAAAGCTCGTGTAGATTCATTTATAATTCGATGCGCTAGATTTTTTCTGCTTGAAACCTGTTGAGATTTATTTTCAGCTTCACGATCTCGCACACGTCCCTTCTAAACAGAGGGAACCTTGTTGAGGAACACTCAGTTCCTCGATTTCCGCCGAGGCCAGACGTGGGGCAGGCACAAAGTGTGACTAAACGCAACTGGTTGTGAGTTCGATCACCACTCAAGGAAATGAAATATTTAATATTTTCACTTCTTTGCTCGCTTTGAAATGGCAGGAAAGTAGATTGACGTAGTAATATTTAATTCTTTAAAAGAATCCCTATTCTTAACGGATTTTTAAATTAATTTTTAAATCTACCTAGATTTACCCTATTATACTTTTTTTATTAAAAAGTGAAATTCCCTTTTTCTAAGAATTACATTCCGTCACGAAATATTAAATGTAAAGTAGCTATTATTTCACCATAAAACGTAACAAGCTATTACTTTCTTTATTTAATATACATATAGCACTTTTGTATAGATTGTTTTTTCTTTAACCCTAGCGAGGCTTATATACATAATTATGTAGATAGGACAAGGGACGGCGGCTTTAACGAATTTTACCCTATCAAATATCGAAAATGATATGGGATTCAATATCCCTAAAAATTATATAATTACACAGCCATCTTGCGTGAAACTAATTTGGGGTTGTTAAGTGAGAAGGCTCGGACTTAACACGTTTTAATTAACCATAAAGTAAATGTACGCTAATATTTTTTAAAATAAGAATTTAAAGTGTCTACTTTACGAAGTGCAGTGGGTATTAATATAAATGAGATCAAAAATCTGATTTAAATTAATAAAAAAATATAAAGCACAGCTCTATCGACATTTAAGTTAGTTATTATTATTTTTATTTATTCACTTGGCGTAAGGAGGATAAAGATAGTTCAGAATACATCTCTTAGTAATCTACTTATACGTTTATGAAAACCACTCGAGAAAATATTAAAGGTATTGGGATTTCGTCATAAGGAGCAAGCAAAGAGTACCAGGAAGCATAATAAAATCCTCTCGAATAAATGCTTACGTCATTTCCTCGAATGGGTTTAATCTCCATTTCATAGAGTAAGTAACATTATACATTTAAAAATTATACTGTTTGGAGGTTCTTTTTTACCGTATAGGTTTAAAATATATACAAGTAACCTTTTGTAGTGAAACGGGTGCCCAAATTCTTCTTAAAATGAAATAAAAAAGATGATTATATTTATAGTAGGTATATACGTAAATTAAAAATCTAAGTATCTTAATTTCCTATTCCCATTTACATATATTTGAAATTCGTAAAACTTATGTTCAAAAGTTTTGCTTAATATATATTTTAACAATTTTAATTTATAATACACATACAATAAATAATTGGTATTTGATAATTTCATATGGCAAATTGTATGCTTTTGCTGATTACAGATAATTATATTTTATTGACGCTGTCGTGGCACAATGTTTAATTACCACTAGGGAGAATGAATTATTTAAATTTTCTCGGTCTGGCTCTGGTACGAGACAAAGTGCGGTGTTCAGTTCCGCCACTCCATATGAAATATCTCAAAAATTATGTAGAAAATGAGGACAGGAGTGTTTTGACACTTAGTTGCCCTGGACACACTCTTATGTGCGGCGTATATACATATACACAGCGTGAAGTAAAAATAATAAATAAGGTGTAAATTGGCGAGGTTACTATTAAGCTTTTGCAGACATTTTAATCATTTTAGAGAAACTATAATGAAGTCTACAGTATAACAAAAGCTTACAGCCTTTTATCTTTTTAATCTATATCTAGATATCAGTATAAAATGTATCTTTAATTATCTTTATTGTCTTGATTTAAATTAAAAACAAGGCTCATGCCCAAATTTGAAAGAAAACAGTCCATTGATACCGTTGTAAATATTGCCCCACGAATTGTTTCGTGAAACAAAAGGCAGTTGAGCTTCATTATCCCTTGTCTGCTAGGTTGTATATCTGAGCGAGTAGAGCTATAGATTTACTAAATTCTTACCTTTACGCTAAATAATTTCATGTATTTTTTCAACTTCACACTGTATTCCGCATATAGTAGGGTAGGAAAAGGGAACCTAGTGTTAAGACACTCTGTCCCCCACATTCCGCTTAATTTTTGAGGGATTAACTACATGTTGGGTGGCGGAACTCAACGCCGCGCTTTTGCCTTTGTACCGGAGCGAAAAATGAAAATATTATAAAATGATCATTCATTTCCCCGAATGGGAAGCGAACCCACAACCGTCGCATTATAGTGACTTGTTGTTTGTTTGTTTTAAGCATAATACATGTAGTCTATACCTCACTTCACTTCATAATTTCTCTTAAATAAAACATAAATGAAAATCGTAATGATGCTTAAATTGTAACAATATAAATTATGAAAATTTTAAACGACAATTATGAACGACAATGTGGAAAAATTCAATAGCAATTATTTTATACTCCGATATTAGTCATATACATTTCTAAGGAAAGCATATAACTTATTTTCTGTTTAGAAAGATTGTTTTTAACTTTAAGCTGCATCCCATCCTGCACTTAGAATGGTGGGCAGAGAGAATCTGGGCACATAGTGTTAAGATACTCTGTTTCCATTAAGACACTTCTATTCTTCGCTTTCCACTGAATTCTGGAGACATTGTGTGTGGAGTGGCGGAGCTCAACGCCTCGCTTTGGTTCTTTATCAAAGGGAGGAAATGAAAATATTACATATTTAATTTCCTCTAGTGGAAATCGAACCCACAACCAGTCGCGTTTAAAGACACACTGTGCCCCAGCACGACTGGCCTCAATCATTTAGTGGCATCATTATTTCTAGTAGAAGAATAGTAATAGATTTTCAGGTTAAAGTAGATTAATCTAGGCCATATAATTTTAGCAAAATTAAGTTCAATTCTAACATTCTATATGTAAGATATGTTCAGCTAATGTAGTATAGCTTGTATTTGAGTATGAACTAGCGGCCGAGACGCAAAGTGGCCTCCTCTGTCGGTCTGCGCTAGACCCCGGCAGTCTTGATTATATCATAACTGAGTGCTTCCGCTGATATAAGTGAACTCCATTAAATGGAGTGGCGGAAAATTAATATAATTTATAGGTGAAAACTTTATGGTTGAGAATGTGAAAACTCTTGCAAAGCTATTAACCTCCTTTAGAATATTATTATAAAGAAAAAATAAACAAATATAGTTTTTTTTATTGTATTTACGAGTATGTACGTATATATTTTTGTAGTTATCTCAGTTCGTCATTTACGATTCATCAAATCTGAATAATCCCATGACTTTTAGCAGGAAGATAATTTTATCGATTATTTGCACATAAAATTAAATTTTATTACATTATTTAAAGATTTTTAATTCAGTCACAACTAAGCAAAACTCGTAATTATTTTTATTCAAATTATATTGTAATAAAACAATACTACTTAAATATGAATTTTAATAATAATAAGAATGAGAAATAATATCTGCTATTGGAATAATATGAAACAGCTAGACACTGATTTACATAAGCTTTGTAGTGCCCGACACAGCATCAATACACTAAGTAACGAGAGAATTTCAGCGAAGCTAACAATTCTCCGTTCCAAGAAATTCCGGAATCGGATTGGAACGTTTGGGATTGCTAGCTATCTATAAAATCGAAATGGTCGCTGCTTTACTATCCCCGGCTATTAATTTTCATAGATGGAAATTGTCATTCCGAAGAAGGGCCCATCGTGATATGAAAAGCAGGTGGATCGATCTCTTGTGCTTAGAATACTAAATGTCTCGTTATCGTCTCATTCTCGGCGGCGACGAAGCCCGAAGGTTAAATTATCTCTCCAATTTACCGGTCGGATTTTTAGACGATCCTTATTTTAAAATTTCCACCTTTTTATTTTCGTGTCGTAAAATTAGGAGACAACGTGGTGAATGTGATATCCCTTAAAATAATTTTAGGAGTGAATAGCGCAATTTGGCATTGAGGCCTTTTTCATTTTATTCACTGCTAGGCCAATTAACGTTTCAGGTTAAGCTACGAGTCAATTAGTTTATCTGTAATAATGTTGCCATTTAATATTATTGTGAATATATAAATTAGTTAAATATAAAATTTGAATCAATTCATTTATATACCTATAGTTATTTATAATGTAATTGTATTAATATTTTTTTTTCATTTTCGGAGAAATATAAAAAAATAATTAAACATAATAAAAACAAAACAGAAATGTAATAAATTGTGTGTTAAGTGGCGTTCAGTACCGCCACTCAACACACAATGCCTCCAGAATTTAGTGGAAAGTGGGGAACAGGGTGTATTATTACTAGGTTCCCTCTGCCTATTCTACTAAGAGCGGGATATAGCGTGAAGCTGAGATAAACCATTCAATACTTAAATATGTTCATTTCTAATTAGCTGATGTTTTAGTATTTAGTATATAATAAATTTTATATAATACATATAAGTTTTTAACAGGTTAAAATTTTCAACGAATAATGGGGGAAGAGCGAAACAAATGTCCCAGTAGTCGTCCATTTCCGAACACTTAACTGGAATTAGCATATAAACTAGTATGATAATGCTGCCAGTATGCCGAATATGGTTAGCAATATAGCAATATTAAAAGCATAATATAGGATATATTATTATAATTATACGAAATTGTACTTCAGGTTTTATTGGTTGGCTTTATATGTGCCTGACTATAATTCCGTCCAAACGAAATGTACATAAATTAACTAATATATATGCATATGTATTTATTTTCATAATTTAAAATTTCAAGTCGAAATCGAACCCAAAATCTGTAGCGTTTACAGTCGCACGTTTGTGTCACTTGTGCTTGCCCTCTTTTTTTTCCTGGGTTGGTTTTCATAACATAATTAATATAATAAAAAAAGGTAAAATATTATTTTTTTCAGTTCTTTAATTTATAGAACAGCTTAAAATGAGGGTAGGGGAATAATCGATTGCTCTGTACCCGGTAATGGAGGTGAAACTCGAGCAAACTCTCGTTTCCGTGGCCATTTGTCAAACAAAAAATATCGCCCAAGTTTTCAGGTCAAAAGTGTTACCAGACACGAGTTATAATAAATAACTGGTTATGGTTAGTCGGAAATTCTTTTTAATGTTTTTTTTCATAACGTATGTTACATACAGTGAACTTTCCTCTTTCTATTTTCGTACTGTATAGGCAAAGTAAAAAAAACCTTCATATCTATAAATAAAAAGATTATAAATGAATTTAATACAAGAATAAGTGCCCACGTATTTATTGTTTTCAATAAAGATATGATTAATACGAGTTGATATACTAAACTACTTAGATATTGATTAAAATTAATTTCAAAGCCCTGACGCTTCAGGCTTATACTGAGCTGTCACTTACATAAGTGTGTTATAATGAAAGT
>FASU01019914.1:0-10393 GCA_001486225.1 Heliconius pardalinus sergestus | reverse complement strand
TTCTCTCTGCCCACCCTGCTGTATAGGGGATACAGCGATACAGCTGATTTAATTTATATATTAACATTACACCAAGCAAAATTATATAAAAAAGACACAGTAGGTACTGGTAGATCTTTAGTATTAACTAGTTAACTTGTACTCTACAAAGCCAGCAGTAATTGACAGACCTTGTACAATACCATTTAAGTATATTCGGATAGTTGATAAGATTTTTAAAACATGCTACAGAGGAATATGCACTTACAATGATAAATATGCACTCAAAATGGTAAATGTGGTAGATATTTAAGCTGCTTAAGCGTCCATTGCACAAATATATTACTTATTACGTAATACGAGCATAAACGAGGTAATTACTAATGTATAGAGAAAAGAGTAATTTTAATGAAATTCGTACGATTTTAGAATTTATACGAACTTTTCTAAGTTGCCATATTTTTCATAACAGGAATAACTTTCATATTCAACGAAATACTGCTGCAATCCGTTTCTATAGAAATGTAGACAGGGAAGCTATTGTTAAACCAATTTCTGTGACCATACCAAATTTAGTATCCTTAGTTATAATAGTCTGGCAGTAAAAATATAAGATTATTCTTTAGTTTTATCAATCAAGAACAAAAGGTAAATATCAAATGAAAAATCAAGTAACAAAAATTTATTTATTTAATATTAAAATCTTATATGTAGTTTGTTACAAAATTAAACACCAATGTTATTTACAAGCCAATGAAAACATTTTGGAGGGGTCTCAACTTTAAACCTATTTATATTTCAATTATAAGGTATATTATTTAAAAATATATAAAAAATACTTTACTTGATTAACATGTTACCTTTTTAGTTTGAAAATTTGGAAGGTATTTGTTAGAGGAAACTATTATAAAATGAAATTAGGGTGATATACAATTTCCAGTGGTTGTCGGGATATTTACAACAAACATAAGCATGGCACATATTTTATAGTCTACACATATAATAAAATTGTAACTGATCGGTGTCTGTATATAGGATATATATGAGAAACTTTATTATTGTATGAGTTTGTCAAAATAATAGAACCCAAAACAATATTTTTAAAATTTTTGTCTAATTGTTTGTGCGTTTGTGCATGCTAATATGCAGAAGTGCAGTGTTTACTATTGTATTTTAGCCAATTTTCGTCTTCACTTAAAATTTTGTATTTGTTTTACTTAATTAAATAAAAAAGTTATATCAATGTAAAGTATTTTGTTCGATAAATTCTTACAAAATAACTATTTTAATTAATTGGCTAAAACTATAGTTTTCAATGAATATATATCGTCTTTAAAATGATATTGTTATTAGAATAAGACAGTAATTCTGATTGGTAAATAAATAATTGTATGGTTAACCGGACTAAGCCGTGAACGAGTGGCTAGTATTTAAATAAATTAAAATTCTATATAAATAATAGTCTTGGGCGGAAAGCAAAGAACAGTTGACTCTAACTTCTTACCTGCTTACCTCTATTGACTTTCTCAAAATAGTATTATGACCATATATAATCATTGTTGAGATTCAACTTCATTGTTCATTTATCAAATGTATTCATTTTTTATTTATATATCTTCTTCATCATCATCGGCATCGACAGCCATCTTTGGCCTATGTCCAGCAGTGGACAAAAGATGGCTGTCGATAAATCTTCTTAAATTTGGTTATTTTCTGGAAAGAAAAAAAAAATCATTCCTCGCCTCATTGAAAACACCATCTTTAACAAGTGGTAGTAGTGTATATATATATAATTGATACCTAACAGCTTCAACTTGTTATAACTTTTAATGTTGATAGCTAACTAATATACTCGTACACATTATATAATTTCGGTAGGTGTTAATTTAAGAGTTCATATAAAAGCAGCTTCTAAAAATCAACTTAATTTTTTCTTAACTTAACAGAAATTTTCCAAAAAAAAAATCTGAAATAAAAAAATATAATAAACTATAACGTTAAGGTTTGTTACACCCTCAACTCCCTTATTATAAGCGTTGGAGACAAAATAAAAATGGTGTATATGGTGTTATTTCAGACAAAGCCATAAAAACATATTAAACATAATTAATTACAACCCAGTGTTTTCCCATGCTTATTGAGCTAGACCCTTTTGTATCTTAAGTTCGTTCTAAGGTCCTAAACCCTAAATCCCTTATTGTGCATTCAAATTTTTCATATCGTTATGCAGGTCGCCTATTGGGTAAACCTGCTGAATGCGTATATCAGTCAGTTGGGATACCTGGGTTCCAGTGCACGTAGTCGGGCGTGGCGGCGGCCTGGTACTCGCGCACGAGGTCGTGCACGACGGCGCGCGATGCGTCGAACTCCTCCAGCGACTCCTGGAACATAGGCTCCTTGCGGAACACCTCCAGGAACGCCTCGCGCTTACGCAGCTTATCGAACTGCACCAGGCAACGGTCGAACAGCTGCAATTATTATACAAAACGTAAAAACTGTTATTTACACATTGAATTACACAGCCATTTTTTACTTTCTTTTTTAAATGCCACAAATACTCCAAGTATTTATAAGGAAACTGGAGTGTAATTAAGTGAGACGATGCACTACACAAACGGTCGTAGAAAAAGATACATATGTGTTCACTGATTTATGTATGTAATTACAGACCTGCACATGTTTACACAAGATATCCAAGAAAAGTTTTTGATGACACGCAATTACAACAAAATGTAGTTTATTATTACAATCTATGAGATTACATAACGTTCTAAGTAAAAATCTTCCCTTTTATGAAATACATTCAGTCTTTAACAGTGCATACAAGGAAAAGCTTGACGAAATGAATTATTTCTATTTCCTCTCTGGTAACAATACACAGCTGCATGACAGTACTCACCGAGCATATGTTGGTGTGGTTGGCGAGCAGCAGGCCCGACACCTTGTGCGAGGCGTGCACGAGCGGAGAGCGCCGCGACAACGCCACCTGTATGGAGGCGGGCCCCCACGGGATGAACGACGCCAGCCGCCGCTCGCGGATGCGCTGCAGCGCCTTGTGCACCTGCGACGGGTCCACCTCGCCCTGATACGTGTAAACAATACTTTGTGTATTTGTATCGTATTCTTTTAATTCGACAGAGCTTGATGACAACTTACCTTTTAAGGGTCAGAGCGCTAGAATGGTATTCAAAGGGCAACACGGTAAAAAATTAATACGTTTTCTGAAAATTATTGTATTGTATTTTTAACCCACTTCTGTAAGAAAAGGAGGTTATCGATTCGACTGTATTTTTTTTTATTTACTTGTTTTATAATATATGTATTTTAATATGTATATTACATCAAAATATTAATATTTAAATTAATAATACGGCCCGTTCGTCGTGGCGGGTCTGAAGTTTAAGTTTACTGAACTTTTGCCCATCGCTCACTCATAAAAAGCAAGAAGAATTCCAAAACTCAAGTCTGCGTGGCCACAGCTACAGCCTACAGCTAACTTCATACTTTTCACAAAGGAGTCGATTTATCTACATATATGAATTTCTTAAGTTATCCTAACGATTCTTTTATATCATCTCTGAATTTTAATAGTTTTCTTATGTTGATTTGTGACATGGATGTTTCTTAATAGACTTCCCAGTTAGTGTATTTATTGAGCAGTTTTCTCTGTGTGTTATCTCTGCTAGTAGTATTTAGCATCTGATGTTGAGAATAACAGTGGTTTGGTCTAAAAAGTTTTATTATTCACAGAAATATTCTTTTCCTTAAAAAATCCAGAATGTCTGGGACTTTTGTTGAGTCGGTTGGCCAGTGAGTAGAATTAGTGCCTTCCTCAGAGAGTCATTCCAAGTTGAGATTATAGCTTTATTTAGTTATCTTCCTCTTGTTGTATAAGATCAGGGACTCCACAATTGGAGAGTTCCAGTCACCGTTGAGAACAATCACCATGAAGAACCGATGACCTAAAGCTGCAAGGAAATCCGAAAAATTTGTGTGGTTTTTACAGAGGGCTTTAGATCGCGACGAGTTAAATGTATCTTGACCTGATTAGCTTGTATTTTATCAGTAGCATAGGTTTCAAACGGATAAAGTGATACGTTCGATTTTATAATTACTGCAGTAACGTGAGTTGCCCATCGGGGGTTGGTCGGGTCTTTTTAACAGTTATTATTTTTTGAATATGAATCTTCTATCTGAAATCAGTGCTATATAATTATTTTCAATCGCGAGAAATGTCTCCAGTTCTAGTTTACGGTCGGTTGTAACGTAAGAAACGTTGATCCTACGTTTACAACTTGATACACTCTGTCTAAGCTAACAAAATTTCTCGGCTATAGACGAGGTAGGTATGCTATGAAAAGTTTAGCCCACTCTATTGATCTTGGCACGACTGTGACAATGTGCCCTGATCTTAAAGTAGTTATGATGTAGTTTTCAGTTATTAATATTTTGCTGTTTGTGTCTGTCAGAGCTTTTATGTCAAAGGCGGCAGTTACAATGATCGGCTCTGGTTTAGGTGGCTTGAATAGTTATGCGTTGTCTGGTTCTTCGTTAAGATTCCTTAAAAGATCTAACTGATTCTAAGTTGGGACAGTGTAAGTTAGATTACTTTGTTTTTCTGAAGATTTTTAGCCATGGTGAACTACATTTTACCTCTATTTTTCTTTTAGCAATGGGACGTGATTGCTTGGCCAGTTATTTATTTTATCCAATTACACTCTGAACATTTACTCTGATACCAGTCATAACCAGGCCAGTCGTGGCAAAGAGCGGCGTTGAGTTCCGTCACTCAACGGGCAATGCCTCTAGAATTCGACGGAAATTGGGGAACGGGGTGCATTAATAATAGGTTTTTTATGCCTACCCTGCTATAAAGGACACGGTGAGATGCTAAAATAATAATAAAAAAATTACAATAAACAGCTTACTTGTATAATATTAAGAATGGAAATATAACAGTGTTGGTTAGCGCGGTCGGGGCTCAGAGACACCATCATGTTCTTTGGCTGCAGTAAACGCTGCATCACATCTAACACTGTGGTTTTCCTAATTTTTGGGGCCTGGAGAAAATAATATGAATGTTTGTTTTAGTACATTTGAAAGTATTAAACAAAATTTGAATTAACAAAAAAATTTAAATAATAAGACTTTATATAAAAAAAATGTATTAAAAGCTTTTATTTATTTTATCCCTTTCCCGTGTTTGCGTTTTGCGTGTCTGTAATTAAATAATTAATTTTTTGCATTTTCTGTTGAGTTAAAAGAGTAGCCTGATAAGCATGGGAAAGCTGTACTGGCTTCTAATAAATTGTTTATACTGCAAGCAATACAATCATAGCAAAAACAAGTTATTAGAAGCCAGTGCAGCTTTCCCATGCTTTGCGGGTTAGACCCTTTGTAATACTTGAATTCGAATTAAAAAGCTGTGCATTGTTTCATTATGGTGGGCCAGTGTTTGACTGTAATTATGATAAATATGTCAACTTCCCCTACCCCATGAAATAAATATATTTAAAATCATGTAATTGCATTACTTTTTTTTCCTTTTTGTAAAAAAAATTAACTCAATAAAATAAATCGAACCTACAACTTACAGCGTTAAGTTCATGATCAGCAGTGAGTGGGGTGTAGCCTGTCATAAGAAAATGAAGCCGCGGTGTAGGTATCAAAGGCGCCACCAAACTTATAAGATCATTGTTCATGTACGACGGGTACCTGGCGGAGAGAATGCCCACTAAGCAATCTATTTTTTTTTGTTAGAATTATCTTCTGTTGCTTCTTTAAGCAAGGGTTGCAGTAGATCAAAAATAAAAAAACGGAAATAGAGAAATTTACATAACATTAAGTTACAATTAAGTTGACTATATGGGTTTGATTCCCACTTAAGAGAATAAAATATTTAATACTTTTATTTTCCCGATCCGTTAATGAAGCAAAACACGCAAAGATCTGAATAGGAACAGAGTGTGTTAATTCTAGGATCTAGGTTACCTCTGCCTACATTGCTATGCGAGTTTCAGCATGAAGCAAATGTCAATAAGTAATGATTAATATAACATTTTTCGAACAGTACCTTAGCGTTGCGGTACTAGCACTCATGATGGTAGAGACTAGAGTATTAATTTGTGCAAATGATGGATTCTGAATGTGTAAACGGTCACTAGCTATACGATTTAGAGCAGTATTATCAAGTACCATCACACAATCTGCACTTTCTGTTAGCCTTTTTAGTGTAAGCAATGAGTTGTATGGCTGGACTACTACATCACTGAAAAAAAAAATGTATTAAGGATATAAATGGGATTCCTTATCGTAATTTTTCTTTTATTTATTAATAATATGTAAAACATAATTTCGCTCACCTAATCTCATCAAGATTTGGAAAGACACTGTATGTCTGTACAAGTTTCTTAGGAAATCTATCTGAAAGATGCTCTAAAATGTATGAACCCATTCCAGAACCTGTTCCACCCGCTATAGAGTGACATAATACAAAACCCTGCCGGAAATCATTGTAATTATATACAATATTGTAGCAATATTTAAAAAATGTGAAGTAATAGAAAATAATAAAAAAAATATTTTTTAATATTTTTTAAAAAATATGATATAACATTTTTTTACTTCAAGCTCAAAAATTAAACAACAAATTCATAAAGGTGATATATACTTAATTGCAGAAGTTTTAATGTATATTATTTAAGATTTTTTTTAGTTTTAATATAAATAAAGTATAGTCAATCTGAGTAACTTTGACAGATTCAAGTGATATTTTAAACTGTCTTATATCAAGAATTCAATTCAACTATGTCTTAAAATTTATAGCACATGTCAACAGTGTTTTTGTATTATTAGTGCCCTTATAATACTTTTCCTCCATAGACATTCACACCTTTAAGAATACATAAGTATAGAAGAAAATCTGAATTTTGTAGTCTATCAAAGTTCAAAAACACCCATCAATTGGGTAATTTTGACACACTAAGAATTTTTATGAATAAAAAGGTAGTATAATTTTTTTTTTATGGATCTAGGTAACATTGGTTCATTTTTTTAATTAATAATGAATATAACTCATGTAATAAAACAATCATTCCACAGTTTTTGCTAAAATAAAAAAAATGGGGATCCAGTCTAGAAACACTCTAGTATGTATGTATGTATACCATATATTTTTAATGACCATAAACTATTGTACTTGAAAACACATTTAATATATATTTTTTAAGCAAATTAAAAATTGAATATTAATTGTCTATTTCTCATCCCCTGCATAATCTCCCCAAAATCGTCATTATTTACTTGATGATGATTTTTTTGAAGAAACCCATTTTTTTGCTTATTTTACTGATTTCTAATTTAAATACAACATCATCATATATTTTTTTCTTTGTGTTATCCCTGTGCTGAATCTTAAGTTTTTTTCTGTTTTTAAAATTAACATTTACAAATTAAAACAAAAATATCAAATAAAAATAGTCAATAGTATTGAATTATATGGAAAAATTATCATAACTGTAGTAGTTCTGAGGTCCCACTGTCAATGTTACCCAAGGAATCAAAGTTACCCAGATTGACTGTACTGAAAAAGATTTTTTTAATTTAACATATTTTTATGGTAAGGTGTCGATGAATAAAAGTTGCATATGCTTTTTAAAATATGGGTGTAATTTAATAATACATGTTACCTCTAAGTTATCACTTCCATCGGCTTCTCTATTGATTATATCAAATACTTCCTCATTTAACTTTTCTCCTTGGGCAAACCCAGAGGCCCAATTGTTTCCAGCACCACCACCATGTTTAGAGAGATATACATTTTCTGGATTATATAACTACAAAAATTTACCTTTTTTATTTCATTATATATAATAATAAGTATAATAACTGAGAACCCAACAGTTGTGGGTTTGACACATACTCAGGGAAATGAATATATTTAAATCTGGTAGATATCAGTTGAGTACAGCCACTCAAGAGTCAAGATATCAACAGCTGGACTGAAAATGTGGAAGAAGCTTAACACTTCTACCTATTCTGCTATATGCTGCTGGAGAAAAGGAGTGAAAGGTAAAATATTTGTACCAAATAAAATTTCTTTAAAATGGTGCAAATGGACGTAAAATAAAACATGAAGCTACGAAAATATATACCACTCAAAATAAAATAATTATTACTACTAACATCAAAACATGAACATGAAGATATATATTTATATTGTAAACAAACCTTCGCATACGGTGAATTCATAATCGTATGTATTACTCGAGGTTCCAGATCTAATAGCACTGCTCTCGGAATATAATGATCGTCATCCGCTTGATAAAAGAACACATCTTTACGATCAGTACCCGCTGTAGCAAACTCTTCTAAAATACCTTCGGGCGAGATGCCATGTTCTATGCAAAGTTGTTTCCAAAATTCAAAGCCAACTGTAATATAATAAAAGAATATAAGTAAACTGTTTAGATAGTCCGAATATTTAATAACAGGAAGTAATTTATTACTTTGGTTGCCGCACTGGCCGAGCTGCAAAGTTATCATTTCACTCGGCATTTTTTTAGTAGTTTAATTTACGCGTTTTGAAAAAAGTGTTTGTTTTCAGATAAACATAAACATAACCAATGTATGACGAACGATAAAACGTCACTTTTTAATAAAACAACCAGTGGTTTTATAGGTAAAATATTGCAAACAATTATTTTTACATAAATTGAAGCAATGCAAAGTTGTATTTTTTTCGATACTAAGCAATTAATTAACTTTATGAATTATGATCCCTTTTTTAATTTAACTGACACTTTTGACAGGTATTTACAATTAATATTTGACATATATAAGTGAATAATGTTGGTAGTTTCAAAATGGCATGATGTTAAAAATGAAAATTTGTATCACATTGTACCTACAGCAATATGTTAAAAACGAATATGCCAAAATACTGTTATCAGTATTTTTCGCCACTTATTTCTCGTTTAAAGCAAATGCTAAAATGCTTAAAAATTTGGCGAGTAATATGTTAAAAATGTTTAATTAACATACAGTTACTACTATATTACATGGCAGCCCTCGTCTCACGTCAAGTAACAAGTTAAAGTTATCTTATATCCATCCCTTCGGATATATGTGGTCTGTGCTTATATCTATCAAGTATCAATACGCCGATACGGTACTCGGTCAACTAGTCAAATCAAGACTCAAGTCAGTGACATAATGTCAAAATAAGAAGAAAGAGTGAAGACAGGCTTGCGTTTATGAAATTATTTAAAAAGTACTGTAATAATTTTACAATTTTATAAAAGAATCACGTTTGCAATGTATAATTCCTTATAAGGTATAATTCAGTGAAACTGTGTACTATATCACATATACTATTCTTATTGTCTTAAGGTAAAAAGTTTACTTAACTTGGTGGCCTTCGCAAGTTATTACTTAACTTGCAACCTACGACAACTTGTGAATATTATATTAGAATAATCATCATCTTCGTAGTTATTTTAGTAATAGATTTATTCTTTATATAGTAGTTAATGTTAATTTTATTGGTTTTATATAATTTTAAAATATACAATAAGAATAATCTTATGATAATTTATCAAATACTTATAAAAATAGTTCTATTATATTTATATGAAAATTTGAAAAACATACATATATCATATTTTTATGTAATAGATCATATTATCTAATAGTTTTACTGTGTTTTAGCTGTACAAATTAATCATCAAAATGCCAAGAAAGTTGCTGAAGTTTTTGATAGTTTTTGACAACACATCTCTATTATATTTCCCTGGTCAGTTTTTATCAGGGAAAGTTTTAATGGAACTACAAGATGATACTCCGGTACTAGGTAATTAATTGCTTAATAGTTTATTAGTTATTTCCATAGTCCCCACCTACCTAACTGGTCTTACATACATTGAATGAATTATTTTAATGTGGGATGTAAGGTCAGTTGGCTATACTGAGCCATGAAAGTTAAGCTAACTAACTTTGATGCATATATTGAATAGCTAAGTTAATAATTAAACTATACCATTGACTTTGAAAAGAGCAACTGTTGAGTTTCTTGCCGGCTCTTCTCAGCAGAACTGCCTTCCGAACCGGTGGTAGCTTTTTATTCATATGTTCATTCAACAGTTCAAAAGTGCTTACATTACATATTTTGAATTTGAATATCTATTGAACAATTAATTTTAAAACTATTTAAGGCTTTTATTTATTGTTATATGAATTTTAAATAATATTTTTTTAAAGTTATAAAAAATAAGACACTAGTAGTGCTATTGTTAGTTTTTTAATCAACTTCTGTAAGAAAAGGAGGTTATCAAGTCAACTGTTTTTTTTGTTAGATCTTATTTACCAACTAGCGGACGCGCGCAGCTTCGCTTACTTATTTAGGGGTAAATTCTAA
>FASU01019910.1:0-11848 GCA_001486225.1 Heliconius pardalinus sergestus | reverse complement strand
CAGGACATCCTCTGGATGAATATAATGATAAACGTGAACCGAAAACGCATACAAAGCCTAGTGTAGGCTTGTATTTATAATTATACCTTATGTGTACAATTTTATTTCCAGTTCAAATGACCAATTTCCTATTTTATTCGCAACTTGTACCACGATTCCTGTGTGAATGAAGTCATTGGTTAGTAAATACCAACAACTTTCTTCTCAAAGTAATACGCCTCATAAAACGTCTGTATAATATTTTAGTATTTCCATACGGCTTCCTTGAGCAGGTTGAATTCATGTAGATATGATTTTCCATTTGAACCGCGTTCCTTTACATATAATAAATTAAATCTTTTTTTTTTAAATAGCTCTCGCTATTTATTTCTAGTATAGTATCTACCTAGTATTGCCTAGGTACAGTTCTTTAACAAAAAATAAATCTACTGCACAATTATGTACTCTAATACAAAGGTTAGCATAAAATTTATTTTATTCGATCCAAGTCTATGTAAGCGTTCTTTTCATATTTCTTTCTATTTACATCTATTTTTCTAATATTTATTTGAAAATTGTATATCATCTCAGAGCGGCGCAGGCGCAGGCGGGTGGGTCACACCGGCGCCGGCGGCATTACGTCGGGTCTAGTGCGCGCGTGCGCTTCACTGAGCTACATTATCTGCACGCCTTACGATTTGTGCACAAGTTATGCGCTTATACTATCATGTTACAATAGATTTTTTTTATATTCACTTATCTACCCGTTCTTTGGGATATGCAATGAAAAATTGTGTAGGCATTAGTCACTCTATATATGCCATGGATGGTCTTATTTAGTAATTCTTCAATGTTTTCGTAGAATAATAATGTCTCGCGGATAATTAATGCTAGTATTAAGCACCCAAAATAAAGGCTAATGAATGTTAATAAAAACCAGTCAATAACGAGTCGTACTCTCTCATTGAGGTTTTCATACCAATTTCAGGATTGTAGGTCAACGGGAAGTACAATTTGTAAAAATTGACAAACTTAAATTTGCAGGTATATGTTTATATGTTTATTACCTACTAATTTTTTAATGAAATTATCGTCAAATATAAGTTTGTAAAGACATTCTCTATATCTACCTTTAAATTTTCGCTTATTTCGTACCAAATAATTAATTTTTGGTTATTTATCTTCGTTTTATATAATGAAATTAAGATAAAACGCTATCAGGACATTACTTGATACAGTATAAGATTATATCTTGATTACCTTCTCTTTGTCAGCGCCGACCTTTGTCTCCTTCACTTATCAAATTCTCTATCAGCATAACCACTTCCATCTAAATGAACAACATCAAATTTGAAGGGTTTTGCCTTTTTCCAAACGATTGGATTTCATACGACCGACGCGGCGGCGTCGTATCGAATTACATATTTTCCTTGAATTGATTAGAATATTTATTTAATATTGTAACTAGATTAGCATATTATTTTTGTGCGTTGAAATAAAGTGTTTAAGTTTTATTAGGTAGAGCGATTAAGAAATATGATACAAGGTAAATGCACAAATCTATAATAAATGATACCTATACCTCTCAAATATAATCAACAATAAATAAATTATAATTAAAAGGATCATCTCAGTTTCATGACTATAGTAAATTTCCATTTAAAATTGGTTTATCTGAGAATTGATAATTTATATTTGTACGTATGTAAGTATGTACATGAGTACCTACTATAACCGTAGAACCTAAAAATAATTGACTGAACAAGACGTATTATTTTGCACTTATGTTTATTGAAATGCTTTCAATTAAACCCGAGTCGCGCTCGAGCGCCGCCTTTTTATCGCGCATGCGCAAAAAAATACCCATTACTCAGTATTACGGGATGCCTTTTCAAGTTTGCACAAAGAAGTGCCGACTGAAGGGACATTCGAGTACTTTGAAGGTATAAAGGTATGGTGGCACTTGCATACTTTAAGTATCAATTGTACCATATTTGGTAAAATCGAGCTTTGTGTTTTATTTTATAAGTTGGTTATACGTAAAATGTTTATTTGATTGATGTGCTTGCTGTGTTGGATTTTTTAAGGAGTAGTTACAAAAAGCTAACCAATAGCTTTTTGTCTTTATTTCTTAATTTTCAACTAACTAGTATCAAAGCAATGCGCGTCGTTGAATTGAAGAACATGACTAGGTAAATGACACTAGGTTCCCTCTGCGTTCCCTTATATATGCAGCATACAGCGTAAAGCTAAAAATATCACAATTGAAACGCTGTCCACACAAAACGCTTACAATACAACCCCACACATCCAGTTACCTCAAGATTCCAATTTTATAAAAGCCTTATAGAAACAAAGAGTTGGACCCTTTGAATCCAAATCCCGTCTTAAACGTCTATTGACTATTGTTCCCGATACGTTTTTGTGCTTTCTATATGTATTAACGTAATGTAATATTGTATTGTGTAGAGTTTTTGATATCGGATGATCTGTTTGCTATTTTTGTATTGTTGGGATGAATTTGACGTTCAAAGCTCGTACGTGAAATGTTGTTAACACCTGGTTAAGGAGATGAGATTTTTTTTAGCTTCACGCTGTTTCCCGTATATTGCAGGATAGGCGAAGATAACATACTTTAAGACAATCCGTTGCCGACTTTCCTTTCATTATATATTGGTAGAACTTATAACCGCGCATGGTGTTCTTACAGGAGCGAGGAAATAAAAGTATTTGGTATCCTGGATGGTAATCGACCTAAGCTTCTCTATTATCTAATCTCTGCCTTTAGGAGATGACTTTTTAAGTTTGCATAAAGAAGACGATATAACGCTGCGCTACGGCGGTGTCTCATCGGTATAAAACATTTATCAAAAACTTCCTCAACTGTATAAAAAATATTAACGTAGGATTTGATAATGAGCCTCATTGTTTTCGGCTCGTTATATACTAAATTATTGATTACCTAATTTTATTTACTTAATATGTATTCATAAATTAATAAGCAGAGAAAAATATTTATCCTCCGAATCAAAAATATTTCAATATAAATATACATTCCACTAGGAAACGAACTTGAAAGCTTTACGTACAGTCAAATCATTTTCCTTAAATAAGTTGTCAAAAAACGTATAAATATAATGCTAAAATAAACTTACAGAGTCATTATTCATAACATGCCTATCAAATGTACCGAAAAAAAACGAGAAAAGCTTTATTACTTACCCTCCCCTAACCGCTAAACACCGTTGTTCCTTTGTAAGTAACTGTCACGCCCGTATTGCGTCAAGCACAATGGCTATGTGTTGACAAGTATTGTTGGAGTGCGCGGGCGCAATCGGTTCTTTTTTTGGTATTTTGTAGTGATTATTAATGTTTTTCGTTGATACCTTAAAACATAGTAATTAATTTAAGTAGTTGTTTAGTAATCATGTTTTGTTTATTGTATTTGTCTTCACACGTCTCTAATATTTTTGCGGCTTATAGAAAAGAACCGAGTAAATTTTCGTAATTTCTAATGGTCCAATATAGTTATGTTAATTTTTTATAGCTTTTTTGTTTAAAGTGTGCTTTAAGTTTAGCGTAACTATTTATTTTCTGATCCTTTAAAAATGTTAAAAAATATAGTTGTTATGTATCTTTACTCCATAATTTATCAAGATTTTTTTCATTATATGTTTCTCAGAACGTAACCCAGAGCCACCATCATAAATGTTATCACGTGCCCATATTGAAAAAAAAAGTTAAAATTATCAGTTATACAGCCAATTCATAAAATCATTTAAAATACGACTACACTTAATAGTTACACAGCATGATGATATGAATTAGGAAATAGACGCGTTAATGGCTGGCATTCGTTTGATAGATTCCACTAATTTAATAACCAATGCCTCAACAAGAGTCGACGACACCCGAGATCGTGGCTATAAAAACGTCGAGCCTGTGCCCAATCAATCTTGGTCCGTACCTGCGACCAGAGATCGGATCCGCGAGATAACCCTTCCTCAATGCGTAATACCATTAAAACAACGGTGACAAACAAACCAAAAAATATTCTTTAACAGCTTTTACCTATACTTCTAAAACGCGTTTCGTCTCTACACACTTGTATGTAGAGTTGCATTTTGTATGGTCATTTCTGTTTTATGTCCGATGATTAAAAATGTGAGATGATGATCATTGCGGGGGCTCCCACTGTGAAGGTTTGTTTAAGGTCTTTGTTTTTCTGGAATCCTCTCGTGGGTCCGTTTTAATTAATGCCCATCACGTATTTTTTTGGACGTTCGCTTTATCGTCGTCGTCGTTGTTTTATTTCTCTCCCTGTGATTTTTTGTGTCCATATTTGAAATATGTCCGTGGGTAGCGGCGTGTGATGCGATATCTCTGTGTCTCCTATTGTTTTCGATTTGATATATTTATGCGATGCCTTCTCGGGAGTGTTTGTTGATTTGTTTTTACGCAGCGGCAGCGGTGCGGTGACTTGGTGACGCGTTATCGAAGACCATCGATTCGGAAATGCCGACTGTTGACGTTATTTATGCATAGGTCGATCCAAATGTCTAGTTTCATGACGGCTTACGTTTAAAACCTATTTTTATACCCTATACTAAAACTGTTTGAATTGTATGCGCATATTTAATTTAATTAACATAATACTTACAACGGTAATCATCTTTTTATCTTATTCTACAAAAAAACACCGTTTAAATACATTTATTCCTGCGAGTATATTTGAAGGTATCAGGCTCAGGCTTTTGGCAACCACTACTGGACCCAAGCTCAATTCAGAAGTACATTTACCAATACCATAATAGTGTTTTTATTTCCAAGTTAGTTAATAAAAAATTATTCAAAAGTAGCTAATTAACAGAGTGAAAGTTAAAATAAGGTATGCATTCGATCAAATCATATATCAACGGTGTCGACATAAACCACACCATAAACCTACCATCGATGAGACGCGTATTCAGATAAATGAAGCAGTTATTTTAATTAACTTATCTTGGTTCTACGCCGTTTGTGCTATCAAACGCCATACAAATACCTTTGGTTTTAAAATGCATAGTTTTGTGTTAATTGTTGATATTGCAGGTACATGTTAAAGTTATTTAAATTTCGTTTTTAATTGTAAATGTATCGTAGGGGAATGTCGTCTTTATATTTCACATATTTTTTTCCTGTACATAGCAGAGTACCCCCTAATGGGGGTTCAAAACTGAAGTTATGATTATGTAGTTACAATTATTTTTTAAAATAAAAAGTAAAATTATTTTAAAATGACTCATCATATCATTTGAGTAACATTATATAAGACAGTTATTTGTGACATTTTTCTCTTTTTAACTTGTAAAGACCGTAAGAAATAATAATAATATATTCTTTTTTATTCCAGGTAAGTCAACGAAATTCGAGACCACGAACTGTAAGTAGGTAGAGACACATAAAGCTGCTGCCATACGAGCTGTAGAATTAGTATTCAACTTTTTCAACGAGCTATTTATTTAAATTAAAACTAATAATCAACTTCTGTTTTGTAATAGATAGTAAACACTACAATATATTGTCATAGACGTTATACTGACGCACAGTGGGTACGGTACTACGAACGTATGACAGCAGTGTAAGCTCAGTTTAGAACTATGGCCGTGGTGTTGCCAGGTAACCGTTCTTTTGTATTTTTTTGGATAAATTATATTATTTTGGTACTGAACCTCTTATAAGGTAAGTCTTGACAACTGATTTAATTAAATCGTGAATAAAAGTAGTATAAAGTCAATAAATATATTACAATTTTTCTTATTAGATTTACTAGCAACATAAAATAACTATAAAAATTAATAAACAATAATTTTATTATGTCCTTTTTTCGTGTAAAACGTGTGGACACATTATAAGCATCTGATCTCAGATAACATTTGGACGTACGGTAATCGTCATATTAACTTATTTACATACAAACTCGTCGAGATGCGCCTGCGCAGATAAGCGCACAAGAGAAATATCTACTATAATGGACAATTAATAGCATTTATACGTAAATACTTCGTAAATTGACGTGACATTTACGTTAACCGCTGTATGTTCAAGTATATGTATTAAATTGTACATGTACAGTTTTGGTATTTTGTATTATTTATTATTGAAAAACGGCTTATTTCTTTATACAAATTTTGTAATCTAATATTAAAAAGTATATTATTTAATCCATTACTCGCCATTTTAAGTAATTGAATTGATCGCTTGATGATGAAAGCTTAGTTCATTTCAATTCTTTATTTGTAGACATGATAACTAACGCTTTGCTTGTAACATAACTTGACTAGGAATTTCGCGTGCAAACGGGTAGGGAAAGCGTTAGTTATTGAGGGATAGAATACTAATTACTATTTTTTAAATATTACTTATTTTATATACCTACACCACTAAACTAGTAAGAAGCCATCGTAGTACAGTGGAATAGCGGTGGTGTCTGCGATTTGATGTTTTAGGTTCGATTCCTAGTCGGGGGCTGGGTAAAGTTTGATAATTTTATTTCCAGCTTTAAGATCTGTCTTCCCACAGTTTAATGCTGAATACAGAAAAAAGAAATAAAGTAAATCTATCATCGATATTAACTCTACCATATGACAATGTGGGAACATAAAATTGTTGGAATTACTTCAAGGAAAGTTGATACAAGTTGGCGTTTGACATCGCGTGACTTGTTACACGCGATTCCTAGTTTTATAGACTGCACGCCCGATTGGAGATACGACAGTGAGGTCTCTTAAATAAAACAAATATTTATTCTACGTGCTTGTTAAGTGTATGCCACTAGTGTATTTTAGTAGTGTCGCAAAGGGACTCTGTCTGACTGTAAATACCTACGATGGTTGTCAGTTCGATTTCAAACCGAGGGAATGATATTTATAAATGTTTTGTACTCCCGCTCAAGGAGTCAATGTTAGAAGAAAAATGGAGATCGAAATTTGTTACTACTAAGTCCCCTCTGTCTACCCTACAATATATCCGTTCTTCTATTTGTAACTTAATAGAAAAGCGATGGTTAATATCTGTTTCAAAATTCGTCGCGCTTAGCGTCGATTTTACAATCCTAAACGTAAAATTATATATTTTCCGTTTTCTTTGTTCCTTTTTTCGTTTTTCATCGCTCGCTTACACTTTGTAAGGATTTTACATGCGTAGAGTTCAGCTTTCTCTATCTTTCAGCGTTTTGGCTGTGCGCTATCTTATCAGTCGTTCACTTTACAGATGAATTTATAAAACTTTTATAACCTCTTCCGTTAAGTTCCATACAAATAAAAAGCGTCATCGTCGTCGTATCCTTGACTTTCTTCACCACAAAGGCGACGATTGTTCATTAAACTTTAGTTATAACACAAAAATATGTCAAACTCAAGGGATTACAGATAAGGGATTACGAGACAGTAACATACTGTAATGTGTGTACAAATTTATCTATTTGTGCGTCGGTCGGCCGCTCCGGTTACAGCTCCCCGGGGCCCGGATTTGCCCCGATAGACTGATGCATAATTTACACGTCAAAGTCTACACTCAGAGAATTAAGCCGGAATTGAAAATATTTCTATAAGAAATTTAATATTAGCTATATATTATGTAGGGTTAATGGCCTAAATACGGGCAAAAAAACGCATATTGCCTTGCCTTGCCCTTGCATTTCACACTATATCCCGCAAATTGTAATGTAGGCAGAGAGACTTAGTGGCTAGACATTCCTGCCTCCATTTTCCGACCAAATTTGATGTTTCTATTGCGTGTTTTAGAGATTCTGGAACCTACAGCCCATTGCAATACATTTCGGTGAATAAGGTTCCACTGCGCCGCGATGGATTTTGTTTAACTAATATATGTTTTTTTCCTATATGTTACCAATTATTTTACCTTTATTAGAGTCCACGAGGCGTTTCATTTCATAAAGCTGATGCGTCAAAAAACAAATTACCTACATCTAAATTATAATCACAATTTACAATTTTCGCTAACATCTGCAATGTTTCTATGCAGCTCTAATCCCGACAGGCTCCGCTGATCCGGAAAATTGAAACAAGGGTCTCTATCCTAGCTGTGGAAAACCATTTTTCAAATAAATTAGGTCTTTTGCTTATAATAATAAGGTGTATATTGGTAAAATTGTCCGTGTATAGCGTTTTTTGGCAAATTTTGACGTTCTTTTGTTTACATTCATATGTGCAATAAAATAAGAACGTTTTTAGTCGAGATCAGTGATAAGAATAGTTTTAGTACATGATGTAGGTACTTCCATGCGATTTTGTGGACCTAACAGATTTACAGCGGCTATTAGTAAATAAATCAAAGTGTAATTTGTTGAGCTATATTCCTCTTCTATGTACATATCAAATTATTTGTATATAATTAATTTCTTATCATTTAGATATAATTACTATTAAACCATTTCTTTATTCTGTAGCAATATAGTTTTAGTTTTGATACAACTTTGCCAAGTAAACCTATGTGAATATATTGATTATTTTAAAGTAATAAATAAACAGATTTTCTATTGTAAAAAAACATACTACATATATTGTCACTTGTCTTAAAAAATATAATTAGGTTAATTATTTTACATTATAACAAAAAATGAAAATCTTTAAAGATATTACTAAAAAATGATTAAATAAAGAAATACTACTTACGAAATTGCATCTCAACTATAAATCACGGAATAATAACAAATGTACAAGAAAAAAATCATTTTCCACCCCTCCGGCCCTCGAGAGCGGACAAAATCGCAACACGATCGTCATTTGTAAAATAATGATGTCATCAAACACTAATCCGAAAGCTTTCATGTGGATTACAGGGAGACAAACTTTAAATTGCATACGGAAAAGACAACACTGTACAATTTTCAACCTTATGCCATTGAATCACAGTTTAAGTTTGTGTTTATAAATTGCAATATAAATATCCTCTTAAATTCACTACGTATTCGCATTGTTGAATCGCAAAACCCTAACATAACTTAAACTTTACAGTTATTTATATAAAATTCAACTTTCCCTCTCTGTACTGAGAGCTCTACGTGTAATCTTATTTGATATCTGAATGTTTATTAAAGATTTTATTCCTTTAGTATAGAGTTGGTTTTGGGTAGAGACGGCTCTCGGTACCAGCCGATGCGCTTCGATACATTAGACGCGTGATTTATAGGCGGGAAACGGCAGAGTCAAAACAAGCGGGGTGCGGTGTTTTGGTGTTGCTATCTGCTTTGCAACGTTTATTAGGGTGACTGCGGTCGAAGATATTGTGTATTTTTCTAATACTAATTGTCTAAGATAACCTATTTGTTTTTTTTATCATTTAAAAATATATAGGAAGAATAAACTTTAAGTTCGTTTTAATTTGTAAAATTATCATCAAATCATGTTGCATAAGTAATAAAACTTTACTTTTTTATTTTATTTTTCTTGGTACAGTCAGGAGACGGTTATGAACATCAACTTACTACTTATTACCTAACTAAATGAACTACTAACGAACGAACGAAACTTGTGTTAAAACACTCCTTTCTCACTTCATCAATTATTATAATTTCTAATAATATAAAAATGTAATGCATGTACAACCCTAATTCATCGCAAATTTTCAAAGAATAACTCCCGCGAGGTCGCGCCGCCATCTCGAGAGCTCTCTTCCGAATTATCCTCTAGAGAGTAATAATACGAGCAGATTAACTATTTTTTTTATGTTTCCTACGTTTGTTAATAAAAAAACTGGACTTTTATACCATGAATAAGTTTTTGCGTTTTTTAAGTAATAAGGTCTTGGCAAATCGGCATAGCGGTCGTTGTCAATCCCATTTCAATCTCGGGGAAATGAATTATTTTTATTTTTCCTTTCTTGTGACAAGAGAAAGTAAAGTGTTGAATTTCGTTAGTCAATACACAGTCTCGAAAATTGCGAAAATCTCTACTACGGCTTTTTTTCTTTCTCTCATCTACTGTCTTCAATCTATATTGATATTTAAAATGTTTGCTAAAATTGCTAAAATCCATCAGTGCCAGTTCTAAAGGAAAAATATATTAAATTGTGAATGGATGGAGCAAAAATTGTCAGTCATCTAAAAGCAATCGCAATTTAAAAGCATTGGGGATGTAGAGAGACACGACGTTAGGGTAGCATAAACTCATTCTTCGTAATTTTATTTGAGCAAAGGGTTAACGATGATCCCGGAATTGGGTTTTATGGGTTTTAATTTGTTTTTGGGCACCTTTAAGGGGGTGCTACCCCTTTCCCTTAGGTGATGGTGGATGCTAATTTTGTTGTATACCTACAAATTGATGCTAGCACGTACTTTGTTTTAGGTTAGAAGCAAAAGATTAAATGTCAAGAAATAAAATCTGTTTAATAGAAGTTATGCGTACTTAAATAGTTATGTCGTAATAGTACTAGTTTGTATACAAACTTATAAGCCTATATTTTTTGCAAATGTTTTGAACCCGTTCATCATATTTTGTCCTAAGTTAGATAATATTAAAACTACCAAAAAATAAAAAAGAAACACAGATAGCTTTATATGTTTAATTTATTTTCATACAAAACTCATTTAGCAATGTAAAAACTGCTTGCCACCTGCAAACATAGTTATTAAGTAAAAAAACAAAAAACACTTTAAAATTATTAAAAACCGTAAATAAATGGTTTTATATTACTTTTAAAACAAAATAGGCATAGTAAGAAGACATTTATTATAGCTTTTCTATATATTAGGTCAAATAAACACTTAACATGTATATATTTAATACATGTATTAACATTTGAGAACAGATGGTAATCTTTGACTTTTGAATGGTCATCAGGTTATAATCCCTAGGTCTAGTTAGCCTTTAGTGCTCATCGTCGTTAAGGTCACGTGGCGGTATAAGTACGAATATACCTATTAAAACTAGGAATGTTTATTCTTAATCATATAGCATGATATATAAAGATATCATGGTAGGAGAGTACTGATAGAAAAAAAAATGTAATGCCACACTTCGTCTAAATAGAGTGGAGAAACGCTTATTTAAAAAAAAGTTATTTTATGATATGTAAACCTACTTATCTTTGCGTTATAATGACCTATATAATGCGTAGAAATTGACTTTTGAAATTTTCTTTCGATAAATCAATAAGTAAATGTTGTTTTAAATATTTTATTAATAATGTAATTAAGATTTTCTTTTTTGCTACCACACTTAATTCCTAGCGGACTAGCCATTAAGAACGCAGCGCTAATTGCTACAGTTTTCTGCATACCTCTTTAACCTGGAGAGCCCCATTCGCTCGCCCATTTTCTTCAATATGCAATATATACATCCTTACTTTTGCTACTGCAATGTTAAAAGAAAATAAAAAATATAAAATAATATTTTTATTAACTTAGCGTAATGCTAAGATATAAAGCTCCCCAAAAAAGTTTCTTATTTAAAAATTATGCCAAAAAAAAGCCCACTTAAAAATAGCGCGATCCCCACTAATTTCGTAAAGTGTCTTAAGCTATTAAACGTACCTCCGGCACCTGGTGTGTACTGTATTCTATTAATACGTTGTTTTAGGGAGTTTTAATGCCCTCCTTCCATTAAGTACTGTAGTAAATTATAACCTACTTAGCCTCTACGGCGTCTGGTGTGCTGGCTACCGCTCGCCTGAGTGACACTTTAGATGTAATTTGTAGACAGTGATAGATTGCGGTGGCAACTATACTTATTATTTATTAGATTTGTTACCTGATTTTAGATTTCAGTCAATAAAGATATTATTGGTTTTGTTTTGTTTAAGTTGATAGCTTTATTTTGAGCTTTTGCTGCTTGTTGCTCGTTTTTTTTAAGTCGTTTTTAAATTTTAG